>JBAJHW010000003.1:205820765-206103265 GCA_037013535.1 Intellagama lesueurii | reverse complement strand
AAATGTTAAAGCATAATTTTAAATAATGAAAAAGAAACATAAATATTGATTGGGGTGTTTGTATGTGTACACACACACACACACACACACTTCATGCCCTTGGACCACATCCCAAGTTATATCCTCCTTTCTCTTTTTCATCCTGCTAAAAATCTGGAGAGCATTTTGGTGATGGTAAGAGTTACATGTGAATCCCTGAGAAGTTTTGCGGCTGTGGTAATAAAATTCTGTTACTCAGGACAGCCTGTTAACTGCTCGGCATGTGTTTTTGAACAAGGAGAGTTTTGTTTCAAGCAGCTGCAAATAAGTACCTCTTATGTGTGTGATGGGGAGGGGAGATGAAGCATTTATTTTGATTGTAGATCTTCTTCTAATAGTAGCACTGCAATCCTGTTGTGATATAAAAGTCTAAGCTGGATAGATGGACAGATCTATCCCAAATCCTCCTCACATTACTTGAGAAGCAAAGACAATTTACAATCACTGTCATTGCTTAACAGTCCCAGGTATTTTTGCATGACTATACCAGACAGAAGAGCTGTCTGAATAGCTCAGTGGTTTAGGTATCTGGCTGCAGAGCCAGAGGTTGGGAGTTTGATTGTCCACCATGCCTCCCGGGAGTAAAGCCAGCCCAAGTGGTCATGGGCAAGCTGCACAGTCCCTGGATGCCCCCCAGAAGAATGGAATGGTAAACTACTTCTGAGTTCTCTAGCTAGAAAACTCTGAAAAGGGTCGCCATACATCAGAATTGACTCGACGGCATATGCTTATTATACCAGATAGTGATGTTGGTCTGTGAATCCCTCAGGACCAGCTTTCATTCATTTGGCATCAACAGTTATATCAGAGGCACCTGCCTGCCCTGTTCACCATCTTCCAACACAGCTTTCAGTGTGCCTTCCCGCAATTCAATCACATAAATTCCAGAATTTTGCGTGATCTGTTGCTCTGGGCCCAGGATGCTCCTCCATTTTTGGGGCAATATTTTCAAAGCATAAATAGAAAGCATTTGGGTGAAGATGCTGCATCAGGGAAAAGGAGGCAGCACTGTGAGGAATGCAGATGCTATTAATGCCTCATCAGTGGCTTAAGGATAAATGCAGCCCTTTCTATAAAAGTCATTTAATTTCCTCTTTTACAATGCTTTTCAGTGCAGTGTTTCCTTGGAGAAGTGGGCCACAGTCCAACCAGGTGTAAACTGACAGATGCTTTCCTTGCTTTTACCTATGACACATCAGAAACTGGTTTTGCAGCCCCCCTCAGTTTTCAAAACATTTGGCTGTATAGCACTGGGGACCTGCTTGGGAAACCTGAGCCCCAAACATCAGTCAAATGAATATTTGGCTGTGGCCACGGGATGCTGCTGCTGGGGCTGTACATTGTATGTACTCTTTGCTTTTTCTGAGAACTCTCGCATCAGCTTCTACTGCACAACCTCAACATATGTTTTCAGCTTTTCCAATCTATAAAAAATAGTTCCACCTGATAGAAGAACAGGATTATCATTTTTGGTCAATTTGTGTGTGTGTGTGTGTGTGTGTGTGTGTGTGTGTGTGTGTAAGAGTAAGAAAAGATTGTGAAGCAATTTGGGAGAAGGCAAAAGGGTGCTGCCAGTGGAGGACAGTATTAAAATTCATCCACATTTCTTCTATTTTTATTTATTATTTTATTTATTATATTTATAGCCCGCCCATCTAGTCATATAGACTACTCTGGGCGGGTAACAACATATCATGTAACAATTTAAAACAATTTAACAATTTAAAATCATAACAATATATTACTAAATAAATTATGATCCAAGATGGGAGAAAACACAAAATAACAAAAATTCAGACGGTGGGTGGAGGGAAGGCTTGCTTAAACAGCCAGGTTTTCAGTTGGCATTTAAAGATGCCCAGCGACGGGGCCATGCGAATCTCAGGAGGGAGGCTGTTCCAAAGACGAGAAGCCACTGCCGAGAAGGCCCAGTTTCTTATTTTTTCCTTCCGGGCCTCCCTCGGCGTTAGGCTCCTCAGCCTCACCTCCTGGCTAGATCGGGTGATACGGGTAGATCTAGGTGGGAGAAGGCGTTCCGTCAGGTAACGAGGCCCTAAACCGTTTAGGGCTTTATACGTAAGCATTAAAACTTTGAAATCTACGCGGAACCGAACAGGCAGCCAATGCAAGGCGGCCAGAGTGGGAGTAATATGTTGATGTTTCCTTACCCCACTGAGAAGTCTGGCTGCCGCATTCTGCACCATCTGGAGTTTCCGCATAGATCTCAAAGGCAGCCCCACGTAGAGAGCATTACAGTGGTCTAATCTCGAGATTATGAGCGCATGGACCAAAGTGGTGAGCGACCCAACATCTAGATAGGGATGCAGCTGGGCTATCTGCCAGAGATGGAAATAGGCGGTGCGGACCACTGACGCTACCTGGGATTCCATGGCAAGCGCCTGGTCCAGATAGACCCCCAAGCTGCGCACCTCACTCTTCGCGGTGAGAGTCACCCCCCCAAAGGAGAGGGAGTTTCCCAAACCGCTGATGGTAGGTCCCCCGACCCTCAGGACCTCCGTCTTGTCCGGGTTCAGCCTCAGCCCATTTTCCTGCATCCATTGCAATACAGACCCCAGGCAGCGCTGCAAGGACAGAACGGCATCCACTGTAGTTGGCAAAAAGGAGATGTAGAGCTGCGTGTCATCGGCATATTGATGGCACGATGCTCCACACCCCCTGATAACCTCGCCCAGCGGCCTCATATAAATGTTAAACAGCATTGGAGAGATGGTCAAACCCTGCGGAACCCCACAATTGAGGCTCCATGGGGCCGACTTATGCTCCCCAAGCTGAACTCTCTGAGGACGGTCCCCCATGAAGGACCAGAGCCAGGCCAACGCCTGACCACCGATTCCCAACTCGGAGACCCTCCTCAGGAGGATACTGTGGTCGACGGTATCAAAGGTGGCTGAGATATCGAGGAGGACCAACAGAGAAGTTTTTCCCCTGTCGGCCTCCCTCAAGAGGTCATCTAACAGGGTGACCAATGCCGTTTCTGTACCATGGCGCAGCCTGAAGCCCGACTGGAACGGATCCAGGGCATTTGTTTCATCCAAGTGCGCCTGAAGCTGATCAGCCACCACCCTCTCGACCACTTTACTCATGAAAGAAACATTTCTGAAAGAAAGGAAGGAATTTCTAGGCCTCTCTTCAGTGAGATTTGATGGCGCGTAGTAAAAATGATGGCACAATGTATAAAATAGCAACAGACCCGAAAAATGAAGGACCCTCATATCTTAAAGTGCAATGCCTGAGTGTATTAGCTTAAGATGTGTTTGCCAGGAGCTGATAAGAGACGTCTGTTGACATCCATGGGTGTCAAATAGGTGGAAGATGCCACAATCAAAAAAGTATTTTCCCAAGCCTCTACCCATCTAATTTTAAATGGTGAAGGACCCTAGAAGAAGCCACTATCCCAATGGCTCAAGTAGCAGGAGGTTGTCTTTTAGATAACTAGGTCCCAAGCTGTTTAGCTTTTAGGGACATAGATCAAGACTTTGGTACCTAAAGTAACTGAGAGGAGGTGAATTCTATTCTATTCTATTCTATTCTCTATTGATATCAATCCTGGTTAGGTAGGTTTTCAAAAAGATCTTGAGAAGTAATCTCATTTACAAGGTATTCCAATATTTCAATCTAGATGCTACCGATGCATGGATTAGCAGGCACCACTCTCCAGTAAACTGGTGGATTCTCTATCTAGATCTTGCCATTGCTGGAGAGACATGGGTGGCATGAAAATAGCTGGTCATCATTGTGACATGCCCCTCGCGTGCCCCCAGATTATTTCACTAACCTAAGGCCCACGCCACGTTCTCTTTTACGCTGCCACCAGTTGATCTCTGTCAACAATATTTACTTAAAAGATTGAGGTCCATACTGCTTGTAAACTTTAACAAAACAGGTTTATTGGATACACTTCACATAAATAGGCTCCTAAAAGATTTTAACATATTCAGTAGATTCGTACTAACTTATTCCACATTTAACTCTCTTTAAGTTCCACACTCTCAGCTGCCTCCGTTAACTCCTGACTCTCTAACTGACTTCTCACTTCAGACTCTCCCACTATCTGACTAACTGCTCTTATCTGCCTCACCCCTCCCTTCTAGTTTCTCTGGCTCCACCTCCCAACAACTCCCATTGGTGCCTGCAAATAACCTCATACATGAGCAAAGGCAGGGTGATCGCTACAATCATTTATCCTCTTTCACTTTCATGTTCAGAATTCCACACCCCACTTCTACTTCATTGATGTTAGAGATATGCAAATACATTATATGACACATTCTGTTTTCTTTCACTGTGTCCCTGCATGCGTGCCTGCATGCCTTCCTGTAAGGCATGGACAACACTTCTGGAAACAGACTGTATGCCATCATATGCAGATAAATAGTTGCAAACAGGCGCATCAATTAAATACAAGCACTGTAATCTGCTAATGCAGATCATTACTTTCTGACTTTATATGAATGGAAAGATTACAAAGTCCACTTACAATGTGGTTAGTACCAAAGTGTTGCTATTGATCAACAGTATCCTTGTTTTCTTAATATCGACACACCTGTTTGCTATTTTCCCATATGCCTGGATCACAAAAATGAATTTATATATGTACCATGTACGTAATATCTTAACATATACACACTCACTTCCCAGAGAACTTGGAAGTAATAAAACTGCATTGCTTGTTGAGTGACAACCACTAAATCATTAGATATTTTCCTAAATAATTTCTGAATACATGTATGTCAGGAGGTTATTTTATGGGTGCTGCATATACATGTGGATTAACCTAAGAGAGCTAAACACAGTAAGTGTCTTATACATTGAGAGAAAACCACTCCACCAAGTGAAGCAGTTGTATTTGTTGCATATAAATAATGAAGGCATCTAGAGGAGTTTTTAAAAAACCTGTAGACTATGATACAGTGAACTTGTGCACTCAGTCATTCCCTTCATCCAAACAACTGCCTTTGGCGTGAATAACAGCTTGGCTGATATGAAGCACTGTATTGATCTGTTGCTCAAGAAAGTCCATTGATAGTTCTTTGGACTTTTCCTGAGGTATAGCTGTAACAGCTGAGCATGAGAGAGATCGGCTGCTTCTATCTCTAGCTCATCCCGGATGAATTCAACCAGAGACCAATCCAGAGAGGGCAGTCTGTTCTCAATCTGTACTATTCGCTCTCACTTAGAAACACACACAGACACATGCTTACTTTTTTCCTGCCACATTTCTCTCTCTTCATAACTACAGGCCAATTCATGCTTTTCTTTCAAACTCAGCTCCAAAAGAGTATCCATATGTAAATGGAAAAATAAATGTGGTGTCTATGAAGACGTGAATTACAGGAGTTTGCTTACATGATCAGATTGTTCTTCAATAAACATAAAGGTTGGAAATGGAATGCCTTTATACCCCAGTTCAATTTTGCCACCTCAGTTTAGGGACCTCTTTGCATGCTTCTATAAAGTCAAGCATGAGTCAGGCATATATATAGGTTGCCCTCTTGCCAACAACTGTTTCAATTAATATATATATATTAATATTAATTGAAACAGTGGTTGGCAAGTATATTAATTATTCAATTAATATATATTAATTGAAACAGTGGTTGGCAAGAGGGCAACCTATATATATGCCTGACTCATGCTTGACTTTATAGAAGCATGCAAAGAGGTCCCTAAACTGAGGTGGCAAAATTGAACTGGGGTATAAAGGCATTCCATTTCCAACCTTTATGTTTATTGAAGAACAATCTGATCATGTAAGCAAACTCCTGTAATTCACGTCTTCATGGACACCACATTTATTTATTTTTTTATTTATTTACACATATATATATTAATTGAAACAGTGGTTGGCAAGAGGGCAGCCCGTGGGCCCCTGTCAAGGCACTCCCACTCTAGCTCCTCCCAGCCTGCCCATTGCACAAGGGGGGGGGGAATACTCAGCCAAAACAATTATACTTCTTCTGATGATAGTGATTAATTTGGTGTATACTAAATTCTCCTGATAGTCTTTCAACCATGTCTTTTTGTTATTTCCAATAGTTTGGGCCCTAATAGACACAAGGCTCCTATTAATCATTGCTCCTCTTCTGTAAGCCTCAAACAGAAATCCAGGAGGCCCTTCCAGATCACAAGGGATCTAACCTCATTATCTTCTTGCCATTATTTTTTCATATGGTGACTACAACCATCTCCTTCCTTTGTCTTCACTGGCACCACATGCATCCTTCTCCCACCATCTGAAGGATTGTCTTTTATGACACCAGTGTGTGTATATATATTTTCTGGAGCAGTGCAATTACAAACAGTTTACATTTCGTTGTGCTTAAAAAGAGTACCTAGAGCACAGGACTGACGGATTGCAGCTAACGTTATGTGGGAGAAAACAATGTAAAGGATAGACTACAAGTCCTTTGATGTCACATGAGAATGTCCAATGTCCAAGGACTCAGTCACTCAAAACCACTTTCAGTAAGTGGTTATTAAAACCCCAAAGCCTGCCCGAATGAAAAAAATCTTTGCCTGCAGATGAATGGATAATACAAAAGGGAGCAGCATTGCATCCCCCAACAATGTGTTTAAGAGCTTGAGAGCAGCCAAGGGAAGGTGTGGCTTTCCTCTCTTCCTTGCCAAACATGGGGATATGAGATGGGATAGTGAGATTTAGCAGGACTGAAAGGGTTGCTCCTACACTCTTAAAGTGCAGGAACAAATGTCATGGGGCATGCATTCTTTTGGACAGCCTGTTCCTGAGGCATTCAGGACTATACAGAATTGTGCTTGGAATCAAGCAGCTGTTGATCTATTGATGTTCCACCATAGTATTCCACTATAGTATCCCGAACACACCCTGCCACATCTGACTTCAGGTGCTAAGCAGGGTCTGGCCTGGTTAGTACTTGGATGGCAGACCATCTAGAACTTTCCAAGTAAAGCTAGGGGGAGAAAGTGGAGAACCACCACTAGTTAGAGTAGGTTTTATTGGGGTGCAAAGTTCAGTGGTCCAGCCAAGTAGAAGGCAGCTTCATAGGACATGTGGTCCTACATTCCCTGTTACAAACCTCAGTCAACAGTCTGGCTGGAGTATTCTTGATTATCTGGAGGTTATAAAGTCTTTTCAAATGGAGCCTTAGGTGGATCCTGTTACAGTCAACTAGACAAGATGTACAGTACATAAGATGTGTCATCCCTGCTCAGATCCAACATCTCTAAGAACTGGTACAGTTGGTCACTAATCAGAAGTGTGCAAATGTATTCCTAGCCACTGCCAAAACTTGGCCATCCAGCTTCAGGGTTGTATCTAGCATCACATCCAGGCTGTAAAGCTAAGTCTTCAATGAGAATGTGATCTCATTCAAAGCAGTCATATCAAGCACTGTCTTAGGCAATGCATCAAAATGCCATAATAGATGTTACTGAAAACTACTGAAAACTTTAGCATAACTAACTATGTCATATATACCTCATACAACTCTCAGGGCTGCTCACACACTACAGTGCAGCCTTTAGGACAGATTGAGATGGATCTAGATAATCAATCACACCCATAAACCCCTGCAGTTGAGATGTCAACAGAGGCAACTTGCCCAAAAATAGGTTATTGGAGATTGGCTGCAAATAATCTACTACAGTAATGTTTTTCTTAAGACGTGTGTGTGTGTGTGTGTGTGTGTGTGTGTGTGTGTGTGTGTCAGAGAGACTGTTTTAGGTATGAAGGTACCTTGCCTTGTAAAGACGTATTCACCTTACCTACCTAGTCAGTTCTACTCCACCACCTACTTTTCTGTATAAGGAAGGGGAAAGGTCAAACACACCAAAGATCCTATACACATCTTTGGGCTGTAGAAACCTAAAGTGTGCCTATTCTAATTAGACAAGCAGAAGGCAAAATTGCCTTATTATCACTATCTTGTATTAACTATGGTATCTTATTCAGAATGGATCTGAATGATGTTATCTTCAACATGTGGTTCAATTTGATCACCAAAGGATTCTCAAGTAAATTCCTTTTCTTAATTCTGACTAGGATGTAATCAGCCTTTGAGCTCCCCAAAACGTTCCAATGGACAAATGTACTCCAAATGGTGATAGAAGACAAACAGAGAGAGAGAGAGAGGACTTCTACCATCACCACCACAGAGTAGGTGTTTAGGTTATATATCTCACACCTGTGCTGAGTTTTTCTGCCAATATTACTCTAGCCATTGTATAGTCCATTTTATTGCTGCCAGACACCTGAAAAACTAGGTCACTTGTTTGTTTGGTGCTACTCAGTGGGAGTCAGAGGTGACAAGGTCAAGCGCCCAGGCCATTTCTCCATTCCTGAGGTTCACAAGAACTTCAATAGCATTGCTTTCCTTGAAAAGGAAATCTTGAAAGAATTGCCATCAGAAAATTCACCAGATGCATAAGTCTCCTGGAGAGGACTATCCCTACTCCTACAGAGAATCCAAGTCTCAGTAAATCTAAACTACGCCAGGTAGTGATCTATGAATCATTCCTCCAAACCCAGATTAATTCTATTCCAACTAGCACAGAAAACTCAGAGGGTGCCCTTCCAAATAGTTGGGGCTAAACACCAAGTGGGGCAGATCCACAGTTGCCATGGAGTTTGTGAAATCCTGAGCCATGTTAGGCACGGCTGGCTCAGCGCAAATATTGATTGAACTACCCAACATCACACACCTAAGACTGCCAGCTAGCTCAAGAAGGCAGATATCTAGACAGCAGCTCTGGTGACACACCTACAGAATTCCAGTGCAGTTATAGACACTGAGCTTAAGCAACATGCACTCAAAGATGGGATGGGGCATCTGGTCAGGGGGATGAAATCACAATGCACTGCAGCAAATCTGCCTCCCCACTCCTGAGATACTTGCTTTACAAAAGTCCAACAGGCTGAGGTAGGGAGAGATTTAATTTTTTCCTGTCTCCCATCCAAATAGCTCTCTATGATCTCAATAATATAAAGCAGGTTGGCATGCTGAGCCAGGATCAAGTCCCTAATGACTTCCCCCGTGCGCACACGCACACACAGTCATTGATCAGGTGTTCCACAACAATACTTTCAACTCAAGACGTTTTGTAACCTAGACTGCACAGGCATTCTGGTCTGAGAAAGCAACAGCTGCTTCAACTCTGCTCTTCCAGAAAGACCTAAGTGCCTCTACATCCATATTGCTTTTTGCTCTCGATGGTTAGATTGGACACACCCTGATTCCCTACCTCTCCCTTCCTGCTTTTAAAATACATATCTCCCACTCACTCATACAGCAAGCACTACGGGGAGGAGCGATACCTCAAAATGCCTCACATATTTTTGCCGCATCCCCCAACCCCACTGTATTTTTTTTTATGCACACCACAAAGAGACTAAGCTGCTGCTCTGTTCTTTCTTTCCTAAATCGATTTTGCACTGAAGAAAAAGGCAGAAGAAAGAAGAACAAAACATGGGTGGATGGCAAGGGGCTTACAAGGAAGTCTCTTCTTCCCTCCCACTGCAGGAAAGAGGTATGACAACTACACATTTAAAAGGCCTATTTAGGAGTATGACTACTTTTCAAATTCCACATATAGGCATTAGTTTGAGTGCCTTGTTCTCAGTAGTAGTATATATTTTTTAAAGTCACAAAGCTTCTGAATTGAAGCATCAGTACATTTTATATCCACTGGGCAAACAACTTTTTAAAATCCCTTTGGCAAATAGATTTTATTCTCTTTTGCATTTGCTTATGTGTCATTTTTTTTGTGACATTTCAACCATTGTAACATGAAGGAATCACAAATCTCACAATCCCACACAAGCATAACAGTGCAAACACAATTACATTATTTCCTCCTCTGAAAACTTCCGTTCCAATAAATGGATTCCTGTTTCTTAACTCAAAAGTCATGGCGCATCTAGGGACCTCTTCCAGGTGCCTTTCTTTGGCATCCCTTCCCACTTTAAACCAATATCCCTCTTCCCACTCACCCACCGTGTCACATCAAGAGTCTCTTCTGATTCTTCTAGCATTTTGTACGGGCCCTGTAATAGAGGGGTCCTGTTGTAAGTCCCTGACATGCCATCTCACATCCGACTGGCAGATGAGCATTAGAAGGCTTCTCTGTGAAGTCTCCTTTCTACAACCTCCACCTGGATGGCTCCAAGACTTTAGGAGGAGAGTTAAGACTTTTGTTTATTGAAGGCCTTTTCTCTCTAGCATTGCTGATGACAGCTTTATGGGAGCTGGCTTGAGTTTTCTCTGTTTAGTTGCTGCAGCTTGTCTGTTTTTTTAAAAAAATTGAAGTTGGAGTGTTCTTGTTGGTTATAAATGTTTTTGGTTTCTAAATGGTTTATAAACTGCATTGGGAAACAGTTTTAGTTGATAAGCAAGGTGCAAATATTATAAACAAACCATTTAGATGTGGCATTTGGGCATTTTCATTGTCACAATACATTTTATTCTTGAAGTAGTTATTGTGAATTTCAAAAATCTGACTAGGTCATTGTGACATCCTGTTCCCAAGGCAAGTCAGCACTGTGACAGTCAAAATAGGTACATCTGGCAGGTAAACCTGCAATTTTAGATACAAATTTACTTTATATCAGTCATGTGTTAACACCACTTTTAAAACAGGTACCAAAACTACTACATAGGTACAGTTTGAGCATATGAACTTAAAGCTGACAGTCTGCACATAGAATTAATTTCCCCTCTTTCCAAAAATAGGCATACCTACAAAGAAAATGTCACTAGATGGCTCCCATTTTCACAAGCTCAAATCCTTGAGCTAATTTTCACGTTTTCGTGAGTAGACACACTTCTCGCCTAAGTAAATATAATCAGGGATAGGTGTAGAAAGCTTCTAGTTGACTAATTACTTGATTTTTTCTTCTTCTACTGCTATTCCTATAAGGAATAACAAATGTACTTTCCCTGACACCTTGTATTTTTCCCCCTTATTTGTGGAATCCCAGTTTGCTTGTTTCATTTCTTTGAAATCAACTTTTTTTTTTACAGCATCAGGGAATTTGTAGTGTAAGGCTTGAAGCAGCCCAGCCTCATCCAACCTGCAGAACCACCATTTATTTTACTAACAGAAATTTAATGCGAGTTATTTAAAAAGCCCAAGCCTACAACAAATTCACTTTTAGAAAATACATTGATTTTGCTTCTATGCACAGCCAACTGAAGTATGAGACCTATTGAAACTTATGAGAATGGTTTGTTGGTTGTTCTCCCCACCCCTGCATGCATATATAGTCCCTACATTTTTTTAACTAAAAGATTGCTGCTTACTTTTTATCATTCTCAAACATACCCTCAGGCCATTGTGATTTTGATGGTTTCTGGGCACCATGCTTAGTTTTAAACTAAGAACATAAGGAGAGCTGTTCTGAGTCAGACCTCAGGTTTATGTAGTCCAGCTTTATGGGCCCACCATGGACAACCAGATGTCCCTGAGAAGTCCACAAGCAAGATGTGAGTGCAATAGCACCCTTCTCCTCTACCCTTCTCCAGAAAATGGTACATTCAGGTGCACCACCTCTGAAACTGGTGGTAATATTACAGCCATTATGACTAGTAACACTAATGGACCTATCTTTCATTAACTTCATTAAGCCTTTTCAAAAAGCTTCCAAATTGGTGGCCATCACCCTATCTACAAGCATTGAATTCCACAGTCTAACTATGCAATGTGTCCCACATTTCCCACCATTGAGTTTCTGTAGATGCCACCAGGTGTTGCTCTTTTGAGAGAGGCAGATATTGGTCATCCCATTCATTTTCTCCACACAAAGCAGAATCATATGCTCCTCTACCATGAGCCTCTTTATCTCTATTTGTTTTTTGTTTGTTTGTTTGTTTTAAGGCAAGGAGCCCCAAATGTTTCACCTTCTTCTTCATGGCAGTGAGATCATTTTGTTTCCCTTTTCTGCAGCTAGGTACACTGGATGACTGATATGAACATGCACTTTTGCTCTGTATTAACTGTTTCTGGAGAAGGCCTGTTTCATGCTCTTAGTGTATTGCAACTAGATTAAAGTGCCTCTGAAACTTACAAGTGGGCTGTTGGGATACAAGCATGGGTAGGAAGACCCTGTTTGTGTCTTTTAGCAGATCATCATCTAAATTCAAATCACACGGAAGTTACCCCTGCCATGAAGTGAACCATAAGCAGAGGTGACAGAATTGGGAACGGTTTTCACTCTCTTCCCCTTATCATCTTCGAGTCTGTAGTACACATAACTTCAAAAACAAACAAACAAACTGGGGAGTGCTTTTTTTTTTGATCTGGAGCTATTTCTGGTTTATTTTGTGCTGGGAAAACAAATTATAAACAAAGAAACAACATGTTCATAATGTGTTATTATAAAAATAAAATCCTATTAAAAGTAGCTTTATATATATATTTTAAACAGCTAATATTGTTGTGTCTGTAACGGCAACCACACAAGTATTTTGTGCATTTTGCCAATTGTCTGTTACGAACCCAAACATGTGACCAAGGGCAAAACTAATCCCCCCCCCCCCCCAGGTACCATACAAGGTCACAGGAATGTTGGCAAGTCTTTAGGCCCGAGTCCCAAGTCCTTATTAAAAACAAGCTTTTTTCAGCTAGAAAAAAAGAGAGGGGTGGGTGTGTTCTGCATCGTGAGTTAAGTCTGAGTCATTGGGAAAAAAACCCTCCCATCCGAGTTGATTCACCGGTGCTACTTAAGTCCAAATTGACAGTGAGTCCCACGACTCGAGTCCCCATTCCTGCAAGATCACCCATACCACTTGTGTAATTCCTGGTTTATGCTGCATGATTCCAACAGGATTCTGGCCTATACAAAAAGCCCTTTCCTTTTCTTTAATAATAGTGCTATTAGCTGGTTGTTGCTAGTGCCATTACTATTTCAATTAAGAAGAATGATAAAAGTAACTGTATCTGTCTCATAATGTCTTACACAAAGTACTGAAATGCCAGGATGTCAGATGTGATACTGATAGGACATCTAGAAATCTACGGCAAAGTCCACCTTTGGTTGAAAGGACTGCAGAGTGGGTATTGTTGTTGCCGAGATTTAAAGCCCCTTGTTTTTGTTTTTGTTTAAATTTTACACAGCTTTTCATTCCACTGTCTAACTCTAAAACATGGCTTTGCATACAAAGATTGTGGAGGCAGCCAGAAGAGAGCAGCATATGCACAATGCATTCCTCAACAGAAACAATTACAAATCAGTTAGTTAGTGGTTTTGAATTTACAAACGCAGGTAAGATACCCTTCTGTCTTTCTTCTACGCCAGTTTTAAGGCTCCCATAAATTCTTTAATCTATGACAGCATCTAGCCTATTCTGCACAGTATGTGTGCCCTCAACAGCCAATACGTATGTTGAGATTTTTGCTGAACAGTGTTATAAGTTTGTGAATGACCCATAAGACATTAGTTCTGTTTTTTATTTACCATCCTATATTGCCCTCCCAATCCTTTTCATGAAGATTCCACATATAATTTCCCACAAATTTTGCTGAATACTTTTGTAATTGTTTCATGAATGAAACAGAGAGAATATAACTTCAGTGCTGGATTGGTTTTGAGGAAGTCAAAACAAATTAATGCCTAAAGTAGCTGGCTGTAGGGTTTAGGTAACCTCAGCATAATTTGGGGGCAACAATGGGTAGCTGCAGGCATTGTTTATTTCCCACTTCCACAGAGCTGTAACTAGCCATCTTGGCACAAGAGGCAAACTGCACCATCTCACACCCACCCTGCCCTCATCTTGTGCAGTGCATGGGTTGCAGGATTGGTTGTGCCCTTGGTCATGTGTTTGGGTCCATGACAGATGATGTCTGGCAAAATGCAAAAAACAGGAGGGTAAGTGGTACCCCCGAAAAAAAATTAAAAGAGAAAGTTTATGGTTTCAAGAAACAGTGAATAGGGCCAAAAACTGTTGTCATTCTTTTTCCCAATTCCCCACCCATAGATTCATCTCTATATTTTGGTGCGCTGGGACATCTGTGGAGGCTCTTCACATGCCCAGAAACTATTTTAAATCTTTTTCCTTCCTTCTCAAGATGAGAGCCTCCATGCATAGCAGAGGCTATCCCGATTGCCCCCTCCATGTGCAGTGGGTAATGAAAATGGTAACAAAATAGATAGGACTGAAATCACTTTGAAGAGTTAGTTGTTGTCCTGAGATTGCAATAAAAGGCATTATTCCTCTCACTATTCCCGTGTTATTCCTGAAACTCTGTATTTGCTACTGTTCTATCTGTTTCATAGAGATGGGCATGAACCGGAAAAACTACCCATGAACCACAAACCACCCACAAACCCCAGAAAAATGAGCTGGTTCACAGTTCATTTTTCCAGTTCATGCTTGGAGGGAGGGGAACCTAGCACCTCCACCCTCTCTGCATGTGCAGAGTCAGCAGGTCTGGAAGGGAAGCCAGGCTGGCTGTCTCTATGCATGTGCACACCTATCAGCTGACAGGCCAGCACATCTGTAGAGACAGTAGGCCTAGCTCCCAGAAGGGAAGCCAGGTCGCTGTCTCTGGAGATGGTGGTGGCAGAGAAGGAAGAGAAAGAGGAGACAGAACCAGGTAGGGAGGCGACAGGGGGAGTGGGAAGGGGGCACGGGACATCCATTTTACCAAAGCAAAATGAAGTGCTGAGAGAGAAAAAGTTTGGCGCTTCGTTTTGTTTCAGCAAAATGGCTTGCATGAACCAAACCATGAACTGAACCACAAACCAGGTTCATGTTTTTTTCAGTCCGTGGTTCAGTTTGTGACCATCTCTAATTTTGTATTGTTTCAACTGTTGAAATTATATTGACTTTCCTCCACTGCTGTTTTAGTGGATACATTACTATGATTTGCCTGATTAATTTTTTTAATTTATATAAGCCACTCTGAGTGCTTCATTTTGAGGTAGAAAGTACAGTACATATAAAAGTTTTAAATAAATAGATTTTGGAATTCTCTTCTGTAAGCTGTTTATTTGACTTTTCTGTCATGGTGGATTGGGTTTTTTTGTTTCTGTTTGTTTGTTTGTTTTTTGGGAGGGGGATTAGCCCTACTGTGGCTGTTCCTGCTGCTCTGCTCATCAGTTTATAGGGATTTTTAAGTTTTTTGTTTTCTTTGCATTCTAATCCATGATTTTAAATTGCTCTGTTTCTTTTTTTCCAAAGTGCTATAGAAGTGGCAGCTGAAACTCATTTAGAAATCTGATAAATATAAACAAATAGCCTCAACTGTTGAATAAAAAGATCAGCCATGATGGACTGGAGTGTCCCAAAATTATATCTGTTTGATCAGTTAGCCAGCTTTTCCTGCTCTCTTAGGTTTTAGCAGATTATTTTTTTAAAAATTCAGTTTTATGTTTGTGTTTTCATAAAATATTCTACAGGGAAGAAACCTGACAGCTCTGAATATAAGGATTATCAAAAGGGTCAGAGATACTTTTGTCAGCTGCAGAAAATTAGTTTCTTCATATTATAAGTGTGAGCAAAAGTTTGGTTTTGAAAAATGATCTACTGTCTAACACTGTTAAGTTACCACTGAGGAGGTGTCCTCCCATGGCCTTTTTGTATTCGTAAACAGAGTGTCCAGGGCAAATACCCCAGCACCATGCACAATCTCTGCTCTGATAACAGGAAGGGTTTTTTCCTCCATCATCTTACCTCCCTTAGGCAGTGGTCCTGTAACTAAGATTGTATTCTCCATCTTGATATTTAATCAAATATCAAATCAAATATGAAGCTGAGGGTTAAAGTGGACAGAGATGTTTCATGACGATAATCAGATTACTTTATGTCATTAGACAGAATGAAGCTGTAGACTTGATCTAGAGGTTTCTCAAACGCACTCAAGCTTTTGTGCATAAATGGATTTCTTATGTATAATGGCTGTTCCACAGCTCCATGTTCATGTGTACACCAAAGCAGTTTAGTGTACACCAAACTGATCAATACAACAATGTGGGGTACTCTTGAAACCCCTGTAGACTATTTGGCCCAGTGAGTAAAGATATCATACAAAAGGGTCTATGATTGTAAATATTTTGTTTGAAAGGGAGATGGAAAGAAAGTGGAAAGTAGCTTCTCTTCCCCAAGAATAGAAATTAGGCCCTTATCACCTTGATTTAGGTACTAGAATTTCAGTACATGTATGCAGGAGGGGCAACAGATGCACAAATCTTTGCAGTGACATTACGTATTTGTACTATCTTTGCATTTCATTTTAATAAAGATTTTACCTCTGGAACTATTTGAGTCTTGGATCCTTATACAAAAGAAGATGTTGGGAGATAGTGATGTTCTGAGATTTAATTCCTGATACATTTTGTATTAGAGAGACTTTGCTGGAAAGGTACACTAGACTGAGAAAGAAAAATTAGATCACGCAATGTGAATGTAACCAATGATACTGCTGTGCTAGTATAGTAATATAACTATAAAAATAATCTTAGAGCTGCAGAGAAGAAAGGGCCCTATGGACCATTGAATCTAGCCCCTGTTAAGGAGGCACAGTGTGGAATCAAACTCCCAACCTATGGCTCTGCAGCCAGATACCTAAACCACTGAGCTATCCAACAGTTTTATCATGGTTGTTTGCAAGCCCTATTTTATCATTTGGCCCAGTTGATGAATTTTTGGGTTGTGTTGCCCTACAAATCAAGATTGTCCAGTGAATCAGTATTGCCCAGTTTGGTATTAGTGGTTAGACTTCTGAACTGGGACTTGGGAGCAGTAGTGTTTTTTTTTAACCCAAATGCTACTGGATTTCTATTTTGGCCATTTGAGTTTGCCTCTATGACAATAATTATTGAGTTTCAGGACCAAATTTTCACTTGGCAAATTAAATTATCATTGAAAAATGGATTGGTTAATGAAATCCAAGCACAGGAATAACTCCTGCCTGAGAAATATATATTCTATTTCCTACTCAGCTGTGGAATCACTTGGTGACCTTGGGCCAGAATTCTCCTGTACTTGACCTTTTATTTTTCTCAGCCTCACAGAGTTGTTTTGAGAATAAAAAAGGGATGAGGAAAACCTGACTTTGACTAAAATGGAATATCCATTCTTTGCATATTTTCATTTTTCTTTTATGTAGGTTATTGGGTTTTAATTTATAATTTACATTTCATAACATAAATTTTAATTGTCTTAATGTATTGAAACATTTTTCTAAACTGGATGAAAATTAGAACTGATTAAGAGCAAGTCAAACCTAGCAAATAAGTGTAGAGTGTGGAGTTTCTTTTGTTTGTGTGCAACCTGCCCTTCCAATTTTTTTTTGCAGAAAGAGGTTCACCTCACAACAGAATCAGGCCCACCATATTGCAGGTGAATAGGGGCAGGGAGTATCGTGCAAGAGTAGCCTTTACAGTTTAGAGATTCCTTTAAAAGGATGAGTTCCTCTTACTAGGTTTTTCCATGCAGAAACACTACAAAAATGACATTCATTTAAAAAAGGTCCTAGTTAAGAAATCACTGTTGCTTAGAATAGTAAATTGCACTAGATTAGGCCAGTTGAATTAGTGTGGATCTGGCGAATCAACTCCTCCATAAGTTCCATTGATTCAAGTGGGCCTTTTCTAGTTGTGACTTACTTTAGCATAGTAAATTGCAACTAGAATAAGCCTATTTGAATCAATGGAACTTATGAAGGAGATGATTCACCAAATCCCAAATGATTTGATGGGCCTACTCTAGTGTGACTTACTACACTAAGCAACAGGGTTTCAGCCGTTATATCAGAAGGACAGACGGAACAGATCTTGTGAGAGGGGAATATTCACATTTGAAGAATGATCTGTATCCTCTTTTCTCTCTTCTTTTTGGATTGCTTATGGCATCGAGTGTCACTAAGCAGAAAACCTGCAGAGGTTCAGCATGGTGGCTACAGAATTATGGTGAGTAAAAACCAGTTCTGTCCTTTGGGTCTTGTTCAATTGCAACAAAGGACAACTGTGTAGGAGTGGGTGATAGATGTGGAGCATACATTGGTAGAGGAAAGAGGAACTAAATGACAAGTTCTTTACAAGGACAAGTGCTACACCTCCCCAGGCCCTACAGACAGCATGGCAGCGGTTTTAATGTTCCTGTTCTTGATAGAGAAAACTAGGGTTCTAAACAGGGTGGTATTCGTATTACTCTATAGCAGCAAAGGCAACAAAGAGTTTTACAGTACCTTAAAGATGACTCTTTTCTCCTCCTCCTCCCTACAAAATGCAGGCAGTACCATTGCTATTCTCATTTTTACTGTGATTTTTTTTACATTTTTAGCTGTAAAACAGACATTTTGCATCTAAAGCAATTCTAAAGGTTCTTCTCCTTCCTTCATTTTGTTTTCCCATTTGTTTTATTTTGAATTCTCAGTTGTAACTATCTGAAGTTTTCATTTCTCATGATGTGACGGATGTATTCTGGCTTTCTGCCCTTTACATGTTTTATAACTCTTTTTTCTGTGTGTATGTTTATTTTATTTGGTACTTGTCTCAATCCAAGAAATGCTTAATGTCCACATTAGATTCACACTTTAAATGTCTATTTCATTTGTTTGTTCATTTTCTTCTTCTTCTTCTTGATATCCTGTGCTTGGGCCCATGATTGCTTGCTATGTAGCAGAACCAAGAATAATAGCACTGTACAATATACATTCTCACAGTCAATTTTAAGTTTTGCTGCATATTACGTTCTTCATTTTACAGATGCAACTAACAGCCATCCGTACTTCAACTTTTATGGCATTCCTGAGATCCCATAGTGCCTTTAACCAAATTCCAGGGCAACATTAAAGACTAAACATTTCATTTGGCACAAGCCTTTGAGGACATTAGTCCATCTCTTTAAATTCGCAGAACAGGTAGTAGATGTTTGTATAACCATGGGGTGGAGAGGAATTGGAAAGGTAATGGAAATCCAGAAAGTCCACAGGTTGATGCTATTATCCATGGTTAGGGGTTGTGTTTAAAAATAGGGATACAGTCTGTTAGATATTAAGGTACCCAGAATGTAACATGATTGCACACACAAATACATTGTGCATCTCTCATATGCATGCTATAATCGCCAGCGAAACTCCAACTGCCAGATACTTTTTGCCACCTTTTTTTGCAGATGCCCAAAAATGTTCTTCCTAGTTGACTTTTGGCTGCTATATTGCTCTGTCAGTGGTATTCTACCCAGAATTTAGTCCCAGCTACCCAGATTCCCTTCATACTCATTTCCCTTCATGCTCCTGAAGCAGTCCTGTCCTGCCTTGCCTTTATAGTCTTATTCGGCAGTTACTTATTCAGCTTATCCCTCACTATGTAGAGAGTGAAGGTGAACCTACTCATAAGCAGGACCTTGTCTGCTCTCCTCACAGAGGCACTCCCCTCTAACCATGTTGGAGGGAACTGAATAGGTAACAGCCAAATAGGGCTTATGAGAACACAAGGGTGGGATCTTAAGATATTACAGGGCCCTAATTCTTGTATTAGCCCAGAATTCTCAGAAAATGGGTTGCTGTTGATGTTGCAATGTTATCGAAATTCATTGTTGAGTATGTACTGTGGAAAATCTTCACTGTCCGGTGCTGAGCCTTCCTATTATGATAATCCAACCACAGCCTGTGTCTGGTTTATGTATGTTCTTGCATCCAGAGATTGCCAATGCTGCCCCAGGGGGTTGCTAACATAAGGGTCTCTTCGAGCAGTAATCCAATCCCACTGTAATATCTTACTGAGAAGACAGATATTGATGAAATATTTGCTAGCACCAACAAACAATAAAAGATTCTTGGATTTGAATAAGGGGCTTCCACCTGCCTGAATTCTTTCTGCCTAAGGGATCGCTCTAGGAGTTTTGAAGGAGAAATGGGAGTTTGAGTTGCATCTCTGTTCACAACAACACTATCAGCCTCTTTAAGCTCAGTGGTATATTTTCTGAAAGTCGCGTCTTTCAGCCACAGTTAACATTTTCTCAAGATTGTTTGCTGATCTACATCAGCTCTGCTGTGGTTAGATTTTAATCATCTCATAGGAATGTTAAGGGCTGATAGAGCTACTAATTAATCACCTTTCTGTATGTAAGGGAAAGATAAACATCCATCCCAAAGGAATTGCAATTTCATAGTTTCGAGTGATGGGCAGATTACACTTATCTGGATAATTTCAGAAGGGGAAGGGGGGAGGGGAGCATCATAAACAGAGCTTCAGAAAGTTACAGTTTGGACTATGCTCCCCATAAGGCTCTCAACCAGCACGGCCATTGGAGGTGTAGTCCAAGGCCCAGATCCTGTTCAATCCAAGTACAGATAAATCGTTTGCTGGCATATTTGTGTGGGCAAAGAAGGAAAGAGGAGGCATCTGTCTGCAGGCTTGTGGGAAGGACAAAGGGGTGTGACAAGGGTAAAGCAACAGAGGCTTTGCCCCAAGGCACCAAAATTTAGAGGACATTGAAACTTACTAGCAAATGTAAGAAAAATAAACAGCAACACCGCATGGCCTTATTCACGTCACTTTAAAGAACACACACACACACACACAAAGTATATCTTTTGGGTGGGGCACACCACATTCTCCTTTTCCATGGAGGGGCTTGCACACACTGCTCAAGGCAGAGTGGGCGAAGCATGTTGCCACTTGCCCCAGGCACTAAAACATTTAGTTACAGCTCTGGAATGGTGGGGAGGGAGCTCTTGTGCCCAACTGGTATGCAACAACCATGGCCTCCAGCCCTGCTGTGCTCTCTGGACTTTTTGCCACAGCCAGGAATCACCAGGAAGAGTGAGCTCTGGGATGCCTCTCAGTATATATAGGGAAAATGTACAAACACTCATGCAGCTTGAAGAGCTGCAATAGCATTGTGACCCAGAAAAGCTCAGGCTGCGGTCATAAGCAATGGTCAAAGGTGTTTAGACCTTGTTTAAAATTTAATTTTTCTCCTTGAAATGGTGGTTAGTGTACTATTTCCCCAGTTTTAAGTAAATCTACCTTATGTCACATATGTCACACCTGTATGTGTCAAATTACAGGGAACAGTTCAGTTCATTCCGTTTCACCCTACCTCCTCTTCTCCATTTGAAACAACATTTACCAAATCATCTTGTCTGCCAATTTGATGTCACTAGTGTAGCTTTCTTTGCTTTACTTTGGTAGATTAATTTCTTTTCAAATGTCAACTTGTATTGTATACCTGCTTGTTCATACCATGTCTACAGGTGATGCGTTTTGGATGTCTCTTTGAACTAAATGAAAGTTGTAAAGAGTGTGTTTGTTTTTGTTTAAGTGGATCAAAATATACCTTCCATTATTATGTTTTGTGTGTAAAATGTGTTTTTACTATAAAGGGGTTAGTACAAAATTGTTTATCCATATATATATATGGGTATTTCTACTTCAGTTTATATATATAAACTAAAGTAGAAATATATTGGTGTGTTCAGAACTTACATTGAGCAAATGTTGACCCCTGCAACAAATGGAGAAATGAGCCTGAAATAGCCTTTCACAACCTGGAGACTTTTAGATGTTATGGATTACAGTCCCCACCATTCCCAAGCAGCATGACTGAGGGATCACATAGGCTCTCTCGCCTCCAGTAAAGGTCAGCAGTGTAAATATATAAAAAAAGTTTGGATGGAAGGCTGAGTGAACCTTGAGCTGACTACTTTGGATTGAACTTGGGTCATGATCAGAATTTTGGCGTCAGGACTGCAGCTTAAGCACTGCGCCATGAGGCTCCTGCCTACAGAGCAAAAAACAAAGTCCTTGTATGTCAGCTGTCCAGTGACCTCCTATCTACTATATCACTTTGAAATAATCAAGAAGGAAGGCTATGCCTACTTCCACAGAACCAGCTTCAACCCTGAACTTGAGATTCAAAAAAAGGCAGATTAGTTCCAAAGCTACACCTTGAGTCAGCAAAAATCCAAACAAAAGCTGTGGGAATTGACTCTCAGAATTCAATTACCAAGAAATTTCATATGGCCAGGACATATGTATATGTGCACATATGAATATACTAAATATGTGGCTTCAGTATAGGGGTAGCCCTTGTTAGGTGTTATAAAATGTAAGTATGGAGAGAAAGATGAGACGCACACTCCAGCACTGCCCTGTCCTCTTCCTCCCTTCCTGTGTTTTTGAGCAATCTCCTCATGGAAGCTCTACTTGTGCTTAACTAGGTAGAGCTCTAGGTGATTAGAACGTTCCACATGATCAGAAGCCTGGACAAATCCTGAAGCTTTATAATTGTATTCAGCTGAATATGAGCACAACTCCATTACCGACCTGCCCCAGAAACACAGAGAGCAGGGCTACAGCACACATCCCACCTCCCTCTCCATGATCACAATGTGTAATGTCTGAATAGAGCTTACGTGTAACTGGATGGATTTATATAGAAACTGACATGTCTCATTTAACAACACATATAAAGTTGGCAATCTGTGAACACTAGAAAAACAATTTCTGTCCCCTCTTTCTTTATTTTTTAAATTTCATCAGTGAAATTTGCACCTGGCAAATTTCAACTCATGTATATTTAAAGCCTGCTGTTGCTTTGAACATTTGTTTTGTAAGAGACAGTCATTTCTGAATAAGAACGGTACTCAGTTTCAATATCAACTTCATGGAAGCCCAAATTTTATCAAGATATTCCACTTCCAGTTTCTTTGTTGTGTTGCTGCTTCTCAATGGGGAAAAACAGAGAAATTCACTGTGTTCCTATGCTATACAGGGTTGTGTTTGTGCGTGGATGTGTAGTTTTATATAGTAACCTAGTAAGGAGGTCCCAGCAGACAAGGATGATCTAAAGAATATAGTTTCAAGAGAGGATTTGTTATCAGTGAGCTAAAATTGCATCTGATGTTTTGCTGGGAACTGTTTTACATGTCTAATTTGGTGGCTAATGTTGAGTACTAGGAGGGGGAAATGCTGTAACTTCAGAAGGCTTGCTCCATCTTGTTTGAATGCAGAGCACAATGAATTTGTATCCACTGAGCATTCAGCACTTACATTTCAAAACCTACAGCACACTAAACGTGAAACTTTTGTTCAAATTTCAAGGATTTTGATAGCCCAAGTGAATAGACACTGCCTATTGATTTTTCCCTTACAATGACTCTTGGATAACCTATTTTCTCATTTATTTTTAACGACAGCTCATGAGATTTTACAGCAATTCTGCCCAACCTCCTAATATCAAAATCCCTCCTTGACCCTGAAAATTGTAATTCTGCTATAGATCACAGCTGCTGAATATTACCTTTTACTAAGCTGGTTAAATAAAATATGTCCAAATCACTAGATCCCACAGGCCATGACTGAAATTCTAATTATACTGGGTCTGTATTTTTATGCTATACTGTGCAGAAAGAAAGTACAGCGCTTATTCAAAGTCCACACCAAAGTGGGAGAATCCAGGATGTAGGTTCTAGTTCTGAATGTAAAGCGGGGAGATGGCTATGCAGCTTTTCAGTGATTTTCCTGTAAAACCCTTCCAAGAGACTAAAATCTGTTTGATGCATTTCACATAATAAAATGCAGAGGACAGTGGGTATGTGTTTGTGGGGTATGTGTGTGGAATAGGTACGTTTGATGTGTATTAGTTTCAAAGTAAAGAGTAAAAAAGAAGATCATGGGTGAAATTGCATATAGAGCACAATGGCTTGGGAGAAAACCAAAATGAAGAAACTTGGAAAGGTTTCAGATATTCAAGATGGGTGGGGGAAACAGGAAATGCAAGTGAATGGTATTTCTTTTACCAGGCACCACTTTGAGCATCCAAAAAATGAACTTTTGTGTCATCTTTCCCCAAGCTCCATATTCAGACGTGTCAGCTATTTCACCAAGAATGTGTAGGTCTCACTGGAGGTGGGTGCGCTGTAAAATAGTTTTCATATCTGAGAGAAATATTAAGAAATTGCCACTGACGCTTCCTGTTTCTCTTCATTCCAGTAATCCCAACTGATTCTTGGTCTAGTGAACCCAATTATCCATGCAGTAACTTGTGATTCAGTTACAAAAGCTAAATACAACTCTGTCAAAATTCTGTAGGTTTTATAACTATATTATTTAATTATTTCCTTTTTAAAAATGTTTATAGTCTGCCCTGTATCAACAGGATCTCAGGGTTGGACACAGAACTGTATGAAATTATGTTAAAAAATCCTCCTGGATCTTTCTGCAGCCTTTGATACCGTCAATCATGGCTATCAAATTTAGGACTTGGGGTTGCTGTTCTTTGGTGATTGCAGTCCTTCCTTGAGGTTGTTCTCAGAAAGTACAGCTTGGGGAGGCAATGTCTACCCCTTGGGATGGCATCCCTCAAGAATTACCCATTTCCCCAATGCTTTTCAACATCTACATGAAGCCACTGGAAGAAGTCATTTGGAGATTTGGAGTTCCTTGTCATCAATACGCAGATGACACACAGCTCTGTTTCTCCTTTTCTTCATCTGCTGGTGATGCAGTGCAGGTCCTTGAGCTATAGGTCTGGTAGCGATAACAGACTGGATGAGAGCCAATAAACTGACACTAAATCTATATAAGATGGAGATCCTACTGCTGGAAGGATCATCAGACCAGTTAGAGGGACATTTCCTGTTCTCGATGGTGATGGTGTCATGGCAAGTCTGTGCAACAGAAATCCCCTCCAACAGTTGAATATACAAGAGGACTTCCAAACACAGCAGAGTTGGCTCACAACATTTTGAAGTAAGCAAAGTGATGCATATCTCTCTCTAAAGAGGAGAAGAGACCTAGTCCATTAAGACTCTAAAATAGCATGAGGCTATTCTATTCTTTGCCATATCCCTTAGGGAACCCTTCTAGCTGTAGACTGGGCTGTACATGCTTTAGATAAATAAATACCTAAGTGGAACACTGCATATTCAGTGTGTATTTTGGACATAAATGACTCTAAAAATATCTTCCTATGCACGTTTTTTATGCTTGTGATTTTTCTGTCAAGCATATGCTTGGTATTCAGTTAGTTAATACAGGTAATTTCAGCTGGCTGGATAGCTCAGTGAGTTAGGTATCTGGCTGCGGAGCCAGGAGTTCTATTTCCCAATGTGCCTCCTGGGGGAAGAGCCAGCTTGTGTGGCCTTGGGCAAGCTCCCAGGATACCCCCCAGAAGAGGGGAGTGGTAAACCACTTTTGAGTACTCTCTACCTAGAAAACCCTGATAAGGATTGCCATAGGTCAGAATTTAGTTGACAGCACATGGATATTGTTATAGGCCATTTCATTTAGGGCTGAGGGTGTATGATGGTGCTGGATGCTTGCATCTTTCTCTGGGCTCAGAGTCAAGAGGCTTTAGTTGCTATTAGCATGCTTGGCTCTTTCTCTCACTGTCTTTTTTCTCTATGGGTTTTGGAGTTTCCTTTCTCCTTTTCTCACTTGAATTTTACCTTGTAACGGCTGAGGTCTTCTGCCAAGCATTAGTCAAAATAAACTTGTTATTGCTGCCCTGAGACTGCTGGTAGGCTTTGTTCACAGAGAGGGAATAATGCATATGGGCCTCCGTAGATTTCTTCCCTCTCCCACACAAAATCAGGATTGTTCTGCACATGTAGATGCTACACAAGTGGGGCCCGCTCTTCCTCAGAAGTGTTATCACCTATGTGGAGAAAGTGATGGGGGGGGGGGCAGAACAAGCCACTTTAAAAAAAGAAAAGAAAATGAAGAAAAAAGTAAACTTTGTAGCTTGCCTCAAAACTCAAAGAACGCAGTTTGGCACAGTGGACCCTCTCTTTGGAGTTTACCATTTTGCCAATTTCCACAAGGATATACAACTCCCCCAAGTCTTAGCTCTTTGCATGTCTCCATTCAGGTGAATTGGAGTCCTAGATTTTGATTGAGGGCTCCACACTATACTGGATTCAATCAGGTCCTGACCCAAAGTGCCACGTTGGCACCAGGGTGTAAGGAAACACACATGGCCTTACTTAGTAATACATCACTAAAATGCAACAGTCTTCTCATGGCTGCTGCCATCTTCCTTTGCTATAGAACCATGCTTAAGGCATCATAAACCCTCCGTGCTATAAAACTGTCCAGATGAAATGCTCTAGAACACTTTTGCCAACTCAGTATTCTTGAGATCTGATGGACTACAGCTCCATCGTCCTACCTAGAAAGATCTGGAAAATATTGGGTTAGGGAAGCGGCACTTAAACATGGGCTGAAATGCAAGAGAAGGAGCAACAACAGTAACTAATGTCTGCCTGAGATACTAGAAGACAAATCTCAAAGGAACAGCCAGGTGGTCTCTGTAAAGAATTATCATGACTGATTGTGGTTTGACTTATTGCTTCATCTTTATAATTTCATTTCCACTTGTAAAATTGTGCATAATATGACTCCTGGTTCTCTCTCTGCACAGGAAATTTATCCGGTATTGATAGTTTTCCTTTTCCTATAACACTGGGGAAGTGGGAAAGGAAACCAAGTTTTATCCTACAAGCATTTTATGTAATGTACTTTTTATGTAATCTATACCTTTATAGAGGAAAAGACCCTGATGTTGGGAAAGTGTGAAGGCAAGAGGAGAAGGGGACGTCAGAAGACGAGATGGTTGGACAGTGTCATCGAAGCTACCAACATGAATTTGACCAAACTCCGGGAGGCAGTGGAAGACAGGAGGGCCTGGTGTGCTCTGGTCCATGGGGTCACGAAGAGTCGGACACAACTTAATGACTAAACAACAACAATACCTTTAAGAAAGAGATGCCACACCACCCTTGGAAGGCTGTTTATTTTTAAAAAAGAGAACAACATAGGGACCCATCAGTATGTCCATGAGCCAAAAGATGAATTGTCAGTAATTCCATCAATAGAAGAGGGAATTTCTTAAGTACTCTTTTTTTGTGTGTGATTGTCACAGCAGGAGTCTTTCTTATCTCCCATAATTCACAATTTCACTTGCTTTTTCAGTTAATCTTCAGGCTATAAGCACATTCCTCCTTTTTAGGTCTGATTTCTCTGCCACAAAAGACTTGCTTGCATCATCTCTCTTGAACACTAACATGATCTCAGCTCTACTGATGGCTTATCTGTATGTAGCGTTAACTCATAGCATGAGCCTCCCCTAACGAGAGGAGAGGGGGGAAATATGCATACATGGTGAACAAGGAGTTTGACGTTAATGCAGTTCTGGTCAGAACCTGGATTTGAAAGAATCCAGAGCAAATTTTCCAGGCAATCCTGTTGCAAACAACAATACTTGGTTGTTCTGTTAAGTATCTTGGCGCTTAGGATCTTATCAGTTGGATAATACTAGCTGATGTGTTAGGAGAGTTTATTGTATTACACACTCTCTTACTACAGAACGTATAGTCACCTTTGGGTCTGGTCAATCCTCTCACCAGTGTGCCAATTTTGTGCAATGATCATTCCATATACCAAAGAAGCAGGATTGTTCTTCTTATGTCTTCCATCCCTGACATAAAATGAAATAATAATGGGTGGCGAGCAACATAATGTTGGTGCTTAATTGTGTGGTGGGGGAGTTTTTGGTTTGGCACAAAGGAAATTATATGCACAATTACTGTTGTTAACAGAGCCTTGGCATGTAACTCCCAGCACCGCAGGCTGGGAAGCCTTCCCCATGCATGTTTAATGGGGTTTGGGTTACTCTGGTCCTAGGGCTGTATCTCTGTTCTAATGTCTTGCGTCCTGGGTGGAACAAAGAAAAAGAATATATGAGTGATTATACCATACACTTTGCTTGATAGCTGAAAAAAAAATTCCTGAGAACACTGTTAAACAATTTCTACCAATTGTAAGTGTATTATTTATTTTGCTTATAATTGGCCATTCAAGTACTACAATGATGGGTGCATTTAGATACATGAATAACAATTAGAAGGTTTTTAAGCCTAAGTGATGCCTGCATGGTATAACAAAACAATCCAGAAGAAAATAAATAGTGCATAAATGTTTCAATAATTGTCTTTCTTCTCCAGGGGATGTTAAGATGATTTTAAAGTCTAGTCCAATAGGTAGGTCAGTAAATCTCCTATTGTCTCATCCTTTCATGCTACTTATTCTTTATATGTACAGTAATTGTTTTTCTTTTCCCTTGACTAAAGAGTGTTATCTCATGCAAGGAAGATCAATTCAAAATGGACTTTAATTATCTTCAATAAAAATTAAATTACTCATCTCAACTAATGGTTTGGCAAAGAAAAGGAGCTTACATTTACAACTGCACAGTGCTATTGATTAAAGTTTTCTTCTCTGCTTCTGTTTTCTTTTTTAAATTCTGCCCAAGGTAATGTTTCAATCTTTCACTCTCAAAAAGATCTGTAGGAACAAAATAGTGCATTGTAAACTGAAAGTTGAAACAGCAATGTGAAAAACAATAACAAAAAACACCCACCCACATCAAATGTTTAAAAAGAAAGAAAAGAGAAAGAAGGAGAGGGAGAGCAGGCATCAAATGCATACAAAAGTTTCTAAAAGGTTTCAATCATTCTAAAATTGGACAAGAATTCATCCTGGTTTTCCCCAAGTTCTTTCTTCTGAGCAGGGAGAAATGTGTGGCTGCCTCAAATTTGCAGTTAGGGCATGTCTAATAGATTTGTGTTACACTGTGTTTGGCTACATAGAGTACAGCTGGTAGTGTTCTCTGTAGTAAAAGATCTTGAAACTGCAAATAGTTTTTTGAAGTATGCAGCCTATTTGATAAGCCCTTAATGAAGTATCATACTAGCAGTATTTAATGCATAAATGTTCAAAGATACTCTGCCGTGTCCTCTTTTGCCAAAACAGGCTTTCATTTTTCAAATCTGCTATATTTTAGAAAGAAGTAATCCCTGGGAAAATGGTACTGATGGTGAACATATTATCTTTCATGTATGCTTTTTAAAAAAAAAATGTTTAAAGCTCCTTTGTTATTATCTCAGTAGCAAGGCTCTCCATATAGTCTTAGACAGCAAATCAAAATATGCCTGAAAGCAATAGTATTTTAATAAGTATCAAATGTCTTCAAGGAAACAAATGTGTTCTATAGTCTTTTGTATCTTTCAGGCTTTCGTTAAGATCCTTTTGGAGTTGGTCCTGTTGTATTAATTGGGGTGCATACATGACTGTACTTATATGAAAGAAGTTAAAAGGTTGCAGTGGATAATGGTGTCCTGTTATGTCTTGACACTCTTTTACAATGAACTGGGCTTGATTTTTTCCACCCTGACTTTAAAATCCTGTAGTGTTCACTGTAGCTTTGGAGGTTCAGTTCAATAGTATGTGTTCTTTATCTCAGTATTTCTGAAAATTGATAGTTACTTTAGTAGCTGTTGTCATGAACCTTTGCCTACTTTTGGTCTACTGTATGTCGTAGAAGCTGAACTGTAGGAGACTGCACATTGGGTTTTCCTGCTCCTTGCTTGAAATTGCTTGTCATATTCAGTAAACCGGATAACCATGATTTGATGCTATATGAAGAAGCATGAAATGAGACCTAAGCTTGCATGCTTCCTCTTTCCCTTTCTTTCTCAAGTGCTGCAATTACTTCTGGTTTTCAGGAGACCAAATGTTGCCATTCTATCCAAAGAAGCAAGTTATGGTTTCTACTTGGCTTACAATCTAGAATTGAAAACCAAGCTTTGATCCTGATTCGGAAGACCAGGACAAATCATAACTACTGGTTCAGCTGTCATAACAAAGAAGGCAGGAAGGAATGCAGCTCGTAAGGGAGCATGTAAGAACATGTGAAAATCATTCTGAGCTCATTCGTCTAGCACCCAACTGGATTAATCTGAGATTAAGTCTCAGAGTAGATTTACTAAAAGCAATGGGGCTTAAGATAGCCATGACTAACTTGTCTCACTGACTTCAATGAATTTATTGTTACCATGACTTGGTCTGGACCCAACCCATGCTGAACCCAACACTAGCTGTGTCATTAGCTAGTATGTGTTGAGTCTCAGCAAGACCTAAACCACAATCGCCAGCAAAGAAACTTGCCTGACATGTCATGCAGAACTGGAAGCAACGGCAGAAGCAGCTTTCTTCATGTTATGATATTTATTCTATTTTACTTCTGCTGGCAAACTGCAATGGTCTGATTCCTCCCTTATTACTGTTGAAGTGTAGTAATGACTCTAGAGCAGGTATGGGCAATTTCTGGGGTACTGAGAGCCAATTTTCAGACTGGCTGGCAGACTGAGGGCCGCATTCCTGAAAGGGGGAGGGAGAGGCCAAAGAAGTAATTTTATGGCTACATTTTATTTATATTTTTGTCTATCTATTTGAATACCTATAATTTATTTCAATATTGTATTTGGAAGAGCACCCTTTTAAATATTTTATAAAATAAAATACTTCCCCCACAATAAATGAATAGTAATAATAACAACAACAAAAGACTTAGAAAGCCATTTCTGCACTTTAGGCGTAGATGAGATCATGATACGCCACTTGCTGAAGGCCGTCTTACTTGGAACAGTATATATTTTAAGGAAATATCTATGAATATCCTTGGTCCTTGGGAATGACTTGATATTCAAGGAACTAAATCCAACCAACAGTGGGCTCTATATAATGGAAATAACAGAAGCAGCAGCAGTAATAATAACAAAAATTATTTCAGCAATTGCTACTCTCAGCTTCCATCCTTTCCCTGAATGTATTTTAAAAATTACCACAACTTGCACTTACTCTGGATAGCCACAAAAATAAAACACAGCAGTAGCAACAGCAGCAAAACCCAAGTGCAGCTCTATGAATCTCTGTTGTCCAAGCAGTCCTCCTATCATTGAGGTTAGGAGAAAGGAAGTAACTAATTCTAGGTCCTAATTTCAGCAGGAAAGCGGCATATAAATTAAATGAATAAATAAAACCAGAGTGTCACCAATTAAAAGTGAAAGTGAGTTAATGAAATGCAACACAACATCATTTGCTTAGAATTACTGCCGCCAGAGTCCACATAATCATGATAATATCTACATTCCAGTAGAAGGGCAAGAAAGAGAAGAAAAAGGTTTGTTGTTTAGGGAATCAGTTCAAAAATAGTGCTGGAGGAAATGATGCTTACATTTTGTTATGGAACTGCTAGAGCTGACTTTCAGGCTTGCAGGCCTGATGCTTTGTCTAGCTAAGATGCAGGAGCAAAAAGAAACAGGCTTATCCTGGAAAAGAAGAAGGAATGAAATGGAGAGTAGCAATCTGCATGTAGATTTAGAAAAGACAAGAGAAGGAGAAATACCTGAGCTTGGAACATTATTTTAGTAGATTGTTACAACTGCCCTATCTTCAGAAGTACCTCGTTCCATTAGTAATGCATTACAATTACAGTTTCCATGAAAACATCAAAATGTTCCCTGGTTCCCTCAGGGGGCCAGTTCTGTTGATTGCATATCAAAGATACTATGAAAGCAAAGCTTCCCTTGACAGTTTCCTCCCAGATGCCTTGAACTACATTCCCCCAACTTAATCCAGTTGGAGATGAGATGGGATTTGTAGTCTGACACATTGACAGAGTCCCAGGCCAGCTGGAGTACTGGAGATTGGCATTTCTTATTAAGAGGAATTTAGTGAACAAACTGAATTGTCAACAAAATGCCTTTCCACAGTATTTTATGTTCTTGGCATTCTTCTGAGTACCTCCATCAGAACAAAAAACAAGAATTAAATATTTTATCCATGTTGGGATGGATGCCAGGTTGGCTGGAGGAATCATAGGGGTTCCTTCTCATTGAATCCTCTATGTTCAGAGGCAGTATACCTCTGAATACTAGATATTTGGTTGTTCAATGTGGGAGTGCCTTGCTTATGAAACCTCCTATGGTGTTACTAAGCCACTGCTTGCCAGCCACAGACTTTAGAGATTGGTATGGATCATGTCTTTATAGATTTTGCTCTTCCCACATATCCCAATGATGACCCCTAAAATTCAACCCTATCGGTCATCTCCATTGACCTTTTATGTGAGAAACCAAAGTGCAACATGAAACATGGCAACTCCGTTAAACTAGACACCTTGCCTGTTTGTGCACATGTTGTGCCTAAACTACAGATCTTAGGCTCTCAAGCACACATTGTCTCTCTCTTTCTCATGTGCATCTGCATTCTCCTATACATAAGTGCACTTGTTCTCTCTTGTATATGCACCCATCTGCTTTCATTCTCTTTTGTGTGCACACCGACCTGCTCTCATTATCTTGCACATGCATGGGCTCTGTCTCTCTTGCTCACATGTTGACTGCCTCCCTTGTGTGCATGTCAGTTCTCATGCATTCTCGGTCACATGTCCACCTTCTCTTGTGTTCCTCTCACATTTGTCTATGCCTGCCCATGCTCGTGTGTGCCCTTCTACTTGCTCATGTTCACACATGCTCTCACTACTATACATGTTTGTCCTGCCCTGTTCTCTCCTGAACTTCCACTTTCCCATGTGCCTGTCCACATACTCTCTCCTACACATGTGTGCCTCTTCTTTCCCTTTCACACAACTAGTCTCTTGCATGTGTGTGGACATATGTAATCATAAGTGCAATCCGTCCACCCACAGTTTCTCTCATGCATGCTTTTGCTCTCTTATGTACCTGCTTTCTCTCACACTCACTGTCTTGTGTGCGCCCACTCTTTCAGTCCCCCTCACTTCTTGTTCCTTTCTTTCTCTGTCCCCACTGCTGTTTCTCTCCCTGCTTCGTACCCATCCTTTCCTGTGGCTCTTCTTCCATGCCTCTCACTGTTCAGGCTACTCTCCCCACCAGCAAGGAGTAAGAGGCAGAGACTCATTCTTGTTTCACTGAAAAATCACAGCCATGGTTATCACCAGGAGGAAAAAAAAAAGTGAGTTAATTCAAGCTCATTAGCACGCAATGTAACTCATTCCAAAAAGTAAAATATCAGAAAAATGAGTTACTTCCCAGGTCTGGAATGAGAATTAGTGTCTGCTTGTTATTATTATTGTCTACAGGTTAATATACCAGCGATGGAGACTCCAGTTGCAAGACCCTCTGTCAAGTTGGACTCAACTTGGTGACTCGACTCAGGTTTGTTTGTTTTTTGTTTTTTATGACTTGGATTTGACTCGCGGCTTGTAACCCTAACCCACTCCTCTCTTTTTCTAAGGAAAAAAGCTTTTTTTAAAAAAACAGAGATTTGGACTTGGGGCTTGTGACTTAGGACTTGGTACCAAAGACTCAGACTCAGACTTGGGACTCGGACCCAAAGATTTGCCAACATCCCTGCAATCTACTGGATATTCCATGTAAAGCCAGTATGGTGTAGTGGATAGAATGGTGGACTAACATGCAGAAGACCGAGTTCAAAGCCCTGCTCTGCCATGAAAACACAACTTTTGAAAGTAGGCAAACTTTCACACACACACACACACACACACACACACACACACACACACACACACACACACACACACACACACACACACACACACCAACTTCTCAGAAGGATGCCATTAAAATAAGGAGAGGCTTTAGAGATGACAAAGTGAAGGTGTCAACTTCAGAGACAGTGGCTCTGGAGAATAAGCCATAGTGAGCTCAGACTTGCTCACTTCCCCCTTCACTCTCCCCCTCCCTTAAAGATGTTCACTTTTGCCTCTAATTAACCAGTTTCCCATGTCATCCAGACCTAAAACTGTGGTTACAATTAATTATGGTTAGTTTCAACACAACAGTTTGGAAACTAGAGTTAGATGACAGTTTGTCTGAAACTCACCAAAGTTAATTGTTGCTGTTACATGCTGTCAAGTTCCTTCTGACTTACATTGATGCTAATAAGATTTTTGAGGTATGTGAGATGTTCAAGGGACGGTTTTCCATTGCCAACCCTCTTGTGAGTTTCCTTGGCCAAGTAAGGGTTTGTACCCAGGTTTCCTGCATCCTAATCCAACACTCCCCTTCACGGATTGCTGCCTTGTCGTGGCGAAGGGTCTTGAGTAATTCAGAGAAGCTATGGGTTATGCCGTGCAGGGACACCCAAGACGGACAGGTCATAGTGGAGAGTTCTGACTAAACGCGATCCACCTGGAGCAGGAACTGACAAGCCACTCCAGTATCTTTGCCAAGAAAACCCCATGAACAGAAACAAAAGGCTAAAAGATATGACGCTGGAAGATGAGCCCCTCAGGTCGGAAGGCATCCAACATGCTACTGAAGAAGAGCGGAGGACAACTACAAGTAGCTCCAGAGCTAATGAAGTGGTTGGGCCGAAGCCGAAAGGACGCTCAGCTGTGGACGTGCGTGGAAGTGAAAGGAAAGTCCAATGCTGCAAAGAAAAATACTGCATAGGAACCTGGAATGTAAGATCTATGAACCTTGGTAAGCTGGATGTGGTCAAACAGGAGATGGCAAGAATAAAGATTGACATCCTGGGCGTCAGTGATCTAAAATGGACGGGAATGGGCGAATTCAGTTCAGACGATTATCATATCTACTATTGTGGGCAAGAATCCCGTAGAAGAAATGGAGTAGCCCTCATAGTCAACAAAAGAGTGGGAAAAGCTGTACTGGGATACAATCTCTAAAATGATAGAATGATTTCAATACGAATCCAAGGCAGACATTTCAACATCACAGTCATCCAAGTTTATGCACCAACCACCCATGCTGAAGAGGCTGAAATTGACCAGTTCTATGAAGACTTACAACACCTTCTAGAACTGACACCAAAGAAAGATGTTCTTCTCATTATAGGGGATTGGAATGCTAAAGTAGGGAGTCAAGAGATAAAAGGAACAACAGGAAAGTTTGGCCTTGGAGTTCAAAACGAAGCAGGGCAAAGGCTAATAGAGTTTTGTCAAGAGAACAAGTTGGTCATCACAAACACTCTTTTCCAACAACACAAGAGGCGACTCTACACATGGACATCACCAGATGGGCAATACCGAAATCTGTTCAAGAAAATTGGAGATATTAAAGGAACATTTTGTGCAAAGATGGACATGATAAAGGACAAAAATGGTAGAGACCTCACAGAAGCAGAAGACATCAAGAAGAGGTGGCAAGAATACACAGAGGAATTGTACCAGAAAGATTTGGATTTAAAATCTTAAAAGATTATGCTGTTAAGGTGCTACACTCAATATGCCAGCAAGTTTGGAAAACTCAGCAGTGGCCAGAGGATTGGAAAAGATCAGTCTACATCCCAATCCCAAAGAAGGGCAGTGCCAAAGAATGCTCCAACTACCGTACAATTGCACTCATTTCACACGCTAGCAAGGTTATGCTCAAAATCCTACAAGGTAGGCTTCAGCAGTATGTGGACTGAGAACTCCCAGAAGTACAAGCTGGATTTCGAAGGGGCAGAGGAACTAGAGACCAAATTGCAAACATGCGCTGGGTTATGGAGAAAGCCAGAGAGTTCCAGAAAAACATCTACTTCTGCTTCATTGACTACGCAAAAGCCTTTGACTGTGTGGACCACAGCAAACTATGGCAAGTTCTTAAAGAAATGAGAGTGCCTGACCACCTTATCTATCTCCTGAGAAATCTATATGTGGGACAGGAAGCAACAGTTAGAACTGGATATGTAATAACTGATTGGTTCAAAATTGGGAAAGGAGTACGACAAGGCTGTATATTGTTCCCCTTCTAATTTAACTTATATGCAGAATACATCATGCGAAAGGCTGGACTGGAGGAATCCCAAACCGGAATTAAGATTTCCGGAAGAAATATCAACAACCTCAGATATGCAGATGATACCACTCTGATGGCAGAAAGTGAGGAGGAATTAAATAACCTCTTAATGAAGGTGAAAGAGGAGAGCGCAAAAAATGGTCTGAAGCTCAACATCAAAAAAACGAAGATCATGGCCACTGGTCCCATCACCTCCTGGCAAATAGAAGGGGAAGATATGGAGGCAGTGACAGATTTTACCTTTTGGGCTCCATGATCACTGCAGATGGTGACAACAGCCACAAAATTAAAAGACGCCTGCTTCTTGGGAGGAAAGCGATGACAAAGCTAGACAGCATCTTAAAAAGCAGAGACATCACCTTGCCGACAAAGGTCCACATAGTCAAAGCTATGATTTTTCCAGTAGCGATGTATGGAAGTGAGAGCTGGACCATAAAGAAGGCTGATCGCCGAAGAATGGATGCTTTTGAATTTTGGTGCTGGAGCAGACTCTTGAGAGTCCCCTGGACTGCAAGGAGAACAAACCTATCCATTCTGAAGCAAATGAACCCTGAGTGCTCCCTGGAAGGACAGATCCTGAAGCTGAGGCTCCAATACTTTGGCCATCTCATGAGAAGAGAAGACTCCCTGGAAAAGACCCTGATGTTGGGAAAGTGTGAAGGCAAGAGGAGAAGGGGACGACAGAGGACGAGATGGATGGACAGTGTCATCGAAGCTACCAACATGAATTTGACCAAACTCCGGGAGGCAGTAGAAGACAGGAGGGCCTGGCGTGCTCTGGTCCATGGGGTCATGAAGAGTCGGACACGACTTAACAACTAAACAACAACAATCCAACACTCTGTCCACTGTGCCACACTGGCTGGCTGATGTTTACTGGACTGTGTTTCAAAATACATAGACCAGCACCCTGTTGAGTGATTAAAGCACGTGTACCTCCTGTTCTGAAAGTGTTTGCCCTTTCTAATGAAAGGATGGTGGAAGGATGGTGTTCTAAACATTTTTGTGTCAGCCATTCTTCTGCTGTTAGGAGGTTGTGCAAGTGATTGTGCTTTCTGTGACTGTGTGCCATGGCTACACCTACTGTACCCTTTCTGCACCAGGGACACATCCATGCTAACAAAGATAGTTGTTGTCAGGGTTTGCTGCATTGCCACACTAGTGGCATTCTAGTAGTGGCATCAATATTGTCAAAATGGTTGCTGCTGTGAAGCCTTGAGGTGTGTACCTCAACATGTGTGATAGGGCTAATTTGAGTTCTGAATGGATGTAGCTAAAAGATTTGCATGTTAGTGTTGCAATGAGAACACTTTGAACTCCTTTTACATCTCCATCTCTTGATCGTTAATTTACTTAATCCTCTGATCTTTGCTTCTTTAAAGTTGTTTTTAATAAACAAATACAAAGGTGCAATGAGAAGTTTTATGTCATCATCTAAAAGTCTTTTAAAGTGGCACATGATAACAAATAATTAACAGAATATAAGCATAGGTTTAAATATTACAAATAAATGTATTTGAAAACACATGTTCAAAATTAATTCTGCCTTATACATTGCATTTGTAAGAATTTGATTTTGAAACACATTATACAAAGCTGAGATCATATGAAAGATGAGATTTTTGCATTCTGGTGCTCTGTCCTCAATCATGGAAAAGTGCAAGACTTAATTTCCTTGAAATTATTTGGGTATTTTTCACTGTTGATTTTAAGTGCAAATTGTCAAAAGAGCTCATAGATGGAGGGTCACTTCTTTTTATCCCCCTTTAGATATTCTAATTTACACTTTCCTGGTTCTATAATTTTCATTATTAGTATAGTTTTAGCCTTTTCATATGTTCTAATGAACAGACATTTGTTGATTTTACATATTATCAAGTTGCTTCCAATGTATGGCAACCCTATGAATTAGTGACCTCCAAAAGGTCCTGTAGCAGCCACACTCAGGTTTTGAAAATTCAAAACCATGGCTTACTTTATTGAGTCTCTCCATCTCTTATTTGATTTTCCTCTTTTCCTTCTACCTTCCACTTTTCCCAGCATTATGGTCTTTTCCAATGAATCTTGTCTTATTATATGTCCAAAGTACAACAACATCCGTTTAGTTATTTTTGCTTCTAGAGAGAGTTCAGGTTGTATATGTCTTTCTGGTAGTTCACAGTATCTGTAAAGCTTTCCTCCAAAAATATTTTGAATGAATCAAATTTTTCCATGCCAGTTTTCTGCACTGTCCAGCTTTCATACCTATACATAATAACTGGGAATATTGCTGTATGGTATCTGCACTGATTCTTGCAGGAATTCTCTTTGTTCCTACATGACATTGAAAAGCTGTGCTTAGAATTTTGACCTTTTTTTTTTTTTAACCTTTTAGTTTTGCTTCTCCACTATTGACAGTTTTAAAGAGTTTCACAAGACATCCATCTAGGCTTTTCTTTTCTTTTTTTCGTTTTTTCATTACAGGAAAGTCATTTTGCATTCTTCCCTGACAATGTTTCTCAGTTCACCTTCTGGTTCTTGGCCTGTTGAGTTTAGTTATGCAAATATGTTCTGTATGTTACGTTTTACTTCATCAGAGATGTTATGTAAATTGTACTTTGGCACTATGGTTTTTCTAGTGTTCTTCAGCAATTTTTGGTATTAACAGTTCATGTTCGTTACCACAATCTGCTCCTGGTTTTGTTCAGGCAGATAGAATATAGCTTCTCCATCTACTTCTTTAGATGATGTAGTCTACTTGATTTCCACATTGGCCATCAGATGATGTTCAGTTGCCTGAAGCATGTATTTACAGTAACAGGTTGCTAGATTCACAGAATACTATGAGCCATTCTCCTCCTTCATTTCTGACTTCTAGGCCAAATTCTCGAATAGTGTCTGGATTTTGCTTTATTTCTTACTTTTGTGTTCCTATTGTGGTGCACCGGACCCCCTAAGGAGCAAGTTGCACTTAGTCAGAGAGTTTGACAGGCCGCTTACCTACCACCTTTGCGCTGGGGCAAGTCCCAGGACCTCAGCAGTGCGTAGCGTAAGCCCTCTTACCTAAAAAGAACTCTTTACACTTAACCAGTACTTTGCAACTACAGACACTTGGGCTTTGTGATTCCTTAGAACTCACAACAGCTCAGTTAGGTAGGACTCTTAAGAGATAGCTAGTTTGTGGCCCTCTCCACCTCCTGGATTTAGCCAGACCCCGCTGTTCAAGAGACCAGTCCTTTTGTAGAATTTTTATAATTAATTTTTATTAGAAAAATAGAGTTTCATTAGAATCAGTTTATATTGCACAAGCTTTAGCATCAAGAACATTTTCAAAGATCACTGCAGTTAAATAAAATAACTATTTCCCATTTAAAATAATAAACGCTAATAAGCTAACTAAGGTGGGCTATAGTGGGCTAGCCCCATCTCCTTCTTTCTCCTTACTTACATCCTCTCGAATCCAGATCAGAACAACACTCAAATCTCCATTCAGCATTCAGATCCTTTCACATAACCCATCGTCCATTTTTCTACACTCTCTAACTCCTCCCTTCTTCTTGACAATTCTGGCTGTTAACCAATTAGCCTCTAGAGGCTGTACCACCTTCCTCCTTCCCTTATTCCCATGAGAGTCCAGGTGTTGTTTATCTCTTCTCCAATTAGCTCGGAATGTTGAGTCTTCCACGGGCCTCTCAATTCGGCCTTCATCGCTATCTCGAACCAGGCTGGAACGATCTTCAGAAAAAAAACCTCTCATGGCACTTAGAAAAACACATTCCAATGTCTCTCAAATCATCTTCACACAGAACCTGTCTGACTCCATCTTACATTTCTCTGACTACATATCCCATCATCATGACACCTGTCATCTATGATTCTCTGCACACCTTACAGGTATGTTTGGTGTGTGATCAATTTCATCCTGGATGCTTGCGTAAAAGCATTCTATTTCTTCTTTAGTATTTGTTGTTGGACTACAGGCATTAGCAGTCAGGAATGGGAACATGGCAGCAGGATCCTACACGTGATCCCCAACCTATGCATGGTCACTACAATATCTGGAAAGGGCTGCCATGCATATAATCATATTTATTTGTTTTTATTCATTTTATGAATTCATACCAGGGAAGTCTGCAGTATAATCCAGGCAGCATATGCACACCATCAGGTCCATAGAAAAAGTTTGTTTTGTATGGGGAGAGCACTTCTCACATACTTTATAATAACTTGCAAAGGTTGGGGATGGAAAATACCACACAGTCATTCTTTCTTCCCTCTACATGCTCTTTTTTATTGTCTTAAAAGGGTCTAAAATCACTATGCTATGTTGCTCAAAGTTCCTACGGTCCAGAATAATTTTTACAAGTGTTGTGTTCAGTATAGAATTTGGGTGTTGGACAACAATGGAAAGAGCAAACTGGTTGGCTGGTCTATGCTTGACATGACAACTGGTTATGTGAAGATTTTCTGGTTTTGCCTGTATAACATCTGCCACCTATTTCCTGAAGACATAATACAATGGGAAGCATTTAATCCCTCAGCTTTAGCATTCCACATCATGCATTACCATGCATTATTATACTGTGATCTTAAACTGATGAAATGGCAGCTTCGCAATTAGAAGTGGCACTGTGTTGAGGGGTAAATAACATTTGACTGTCCTCCAGGGAGGTTACACAGCTCTGCAAGTTGTTAAATTTTTTGTTTGTTTGTTTGCTGAAGGGCTTTGTTTGCACACTGATAGTATCTCTTTGCTGTGTTGGACCTAATCTTCTATTCCAAGACTGCCGAGTCAGCTATAATGGCAATGAAGTTCTGCTGGGTTGCTATTTGTCCACACATGGAAGCTTGACTACTACAAAACCTACTACATACACAGAGGCCAAGCCAATTCAGATTGTGTAAACTACATGACCTAAGGGATGCAATTCACTCACAAAGACAGATTTGCTGCCTGAGGCAAAGGAAAAGATGCCACACCTCCCATTCTACATACAGATGCCAATTAGACTAGCACTAGAAGAATCAACAACAACAACAATGTTATAGGGAAGCATCTTCCCCTCTACCTGAGGACAACAGGTGGGAATTGCCGGGCTGCAGCACACACATGCCCCCTGAGGTGGTTGCCTCAGCCTATCTAATGGTAGAGGAGATCCTGCAGAGGCCATTAAACCACCCCAGCCTGCATGTTTTCCTGGCCTGCCACTGGCCTTATGCTTGTTTTCAGCCAATTTCTTTTGAAGTAGTTAATGGATCTCAGAGCACTCTGGTAGTGCTATTTTTACTTCCATAATAACGATTACTACAGCACAGATTGCCTGCTTCAGAAACCCTTGCCTTTTCTCTTTTTTCTGTGTGTAAATAATCTGAAAAGCAAATAGGCCTGTATTCATTTCACTTGATTTGATGTGTTTAAAATAGGATTTTTCTAATGTTTTCAGTAAACAAATAATTTAACACTAAGAACAAAAAGGAATTGCTCTTAGAATAGTATCAGTCTGGCCACTGCATGAGCCACTGAATAGGTATTGATTTGAGGGGAATATTCTAAAGTTTTGCATTACCCTTTGAAAAGTGCTAATGTAGTTCTTGTCACTTTAAATTAACTTTAGATAAGAGGGACTGACAGAAACATGAAGATGTGTGAACTATATTTGACTGATATTCTGTCAAATATTGCATGGGGTTATGATCCACAACTTTTCCCATCTGCTGCTCAAACCTGAATCCTTGAATGCACAATGGATTAATTACCATATTTTGTTCTGATTTCACTTAGTAGTATAAAAGACTGTGAATGTTAAATGTACCCTCAGAAAAGGCAGGCAGGCAGGCAAGCAGGAAGGCAAGAGTGGCTTATAGGTGTGAATATGGAAAATATTTTTTGTGCACTGGAATATATTTCTGTTTCATTATTGACTGCACAGCACAAAAAACAAACAATTTCCAGAATTCAGTTTTTTTAAACATCTGGGACAACAAATCTATAATTTCATTAACAGAATTGTAGAAAATATAGAATGAGAAGGATAACTGGGATTTAATTGTTGATTACTCTGAAGGAAAAATTAATTTTTAATATATATAATTAAAACACATAGTTTTTCCAGTTTAGTCAGCCATGTTATAAGAAAGGATTACAATATGTTATTGTATGGAAAAGTTGTTTTTTTCCCCCTTCAGAGATTCCAAAGCTAGAATTTTATAGCTGTAGTTGTTGTTGTTTAGTCGTTAAGTCGTGTCCGACTCTTCGTGACCCCATGGACCAGAGCACGCCAGGCCCTCCTGTCTTCCACTGCCTACTGGAGTTGGGTCAAATTCATGTTGGTAGCTTCGATGACACTGTCCATCCATCTCGTCCTCTGTCGTCCCCTCCTCCTCTTGCCTTCACACTTTCCCAACATCAGGGTCTTTTCCAGGAAGTCTTCTCTTCTCATGAGATGGCCAAAGTATTGGCGCCTCAGCTTCAGGATCTGTCCTTCCAGTGAGCACTCAGGCTTGATTTCGTTCAGAATGGATAGGTTTGTTCTCCTTGCAGTCCAGGGGACTCTCAAGAGTCTCCTCCAGCACCACAATTCAAAAGCATCCATTCTTCGGCGATCAGCCTTCTTTATGGTCCAGCTCTCACTTCCATACATCGCTACTGGAAAAACCATCGCTTTGACTATGCGGACCTTTGTCGGCAAGGTGATGTCTCTGCTTTTTAAGATGCTGTCTAGGTTTGTCATCGCTTTCCTCCCAAGAAGCAGGCGTCTTTTAATTTCGTGGCTGCTGTCACCATCTGCAGTGATCATGGAGCCCAAGAAGGTAAAATCTGTCACTGCCTCCATATCTTCCCCTTCTATTTGCCAGGAGGTGATGGGACCAGTGGCCATGATCTTCGTTTTTTTGATGTTGAGCTTCAGATCATGTTTTGCGCTCTCCTCTTTCACCCTCATTAAGAGGTTCTTTAATTCCTCCTCACTTTCTGCCATCAGAGTGGTATCATCTACATCTGAGGTTGTTGATATTTCTTCCGGCAATCTTAATTCTGGCTTGGGATTCATCCAGTCCAGCCTTTCGCATGATGTATTCTGCATATAAGTTAAATAAGCAGGGAGACAAAATACAGCCTTGTCGTACTCCTTTCCCAATTTTGAACCAATCAGTTGTTCCATATCCAGTTCTAACTGTTGCTTCCTGTCCCACATATAGATTTCTCAGGGGATAGATAAGGTGGTCAGGCACTCCCATTTCTTTAAGAACTTGCCATAGTTTGCTGTGGTCCACACAGTCAAAGGCTTTTGCGTAGTCAATGAAGCAGAAGTAGATGTTTTTCTGGAACTCTCTGGCTTTCTCCATAATCCAGTGCATGTTAGCAATTTGGTCTCTAGTTCCTCTGCCCCTTCGAAATCCAGCTTGTACTTCTGGGAGTTCTCGGTCCACATACTGCTGAAGCCTACCTTGTAGGATTTTGAGCATAACCTTGCTAGCGTGTGAAATGAGTGTAATTGTACGGTAGTTGGAGCATTCTTTGGCACTGCCCTTCTTTGGGATTGGGATGTAGACTGAATTTTTCCAATCCTCTGGCCACTGCTGAGTTTTCCAAACTTGCTGGCATATTGAGTGTAGCACCTTAACAGCGTCATCTTTTAAGATTTTAAATAGTTCCACTGGAATGCCATCACCTCCACTGGTCTTGTTGTTAGCCATGCTTTCTAAGGCCCACTTGACTTCACTCTCCAGGATGTCTGGCTCAAGGTCAGCAACCACACTATATGCGTTGTCCGGGACATCCAAATCTTTCTGGTATAATTCCTCTGTGTATTCTTGCCACCTCTTCTTGATGTCTTCTGCTTCTGTGAGGTCCCTACCATTTTTGTCCTTTATCATGTCCATCTTTGCACAAAGTGTTCCTTTAATATCTCCAATTTTCTTGAACAGATCTCTGGTTTTTCCCTTTCTATTATTTTCCTCTATTTCTTTGCACTGTTCATTTAAGAAGGCCCTCTTGTCTCTCCTTGCTATTCTTTGGAAGTCTGCATTCAATTTTCTGCAACTTTCCCTATCTCCCTTGCATTTTGTTTCCCTTCTCTTCTCTGCTATTTGTAAGGCCTCGTTGGATAGCCACTTTGCTTTCTTGCATTTCCTTTTCTTTGGGATGGTTTTTGTTGCTGCCTCCTGTACAATGTTACAAGCCTCCATCCATAGTTTTTCAGGCACTCTGTCCACCAAATCTAGTTCCTTAAATCTGTTCTTCACTTCCACTGGGTATTCATAAGGGATTTGGTTTAGATTATACCTGACTAGCCCAGTGGTTTTTCCTACTTTCTTCAGTTTAAGCTTGAGTTTTGCTATAAGAAGCTGATGATCAGTGCCACAATCAGCTCCAGGTCTTGTTTTTGCTGACTGTATAGAGCTTCTCCATCTTTGGCTGCAGAGAATATAATCAGTCTGATTTCGGTATTGCCCATCTGGTGATGTCCATGTGTAGAGTCGCCTCTTGTGTTGTTGGAAAAGAGTGTTTGTGATGACCAGCTTATTCTCTTGACAAAACTCTATTAGCCTTTGCCCTGCTTCGTTTTGAACTCCAAGGTCAAACTTACCTTTTTACCTCTTTACTTACCTTTTATCTCTTGACTCCCTACTTTAGCATTCCAATCCCCTATAATGAGAAGAACATCTTTCTTTGGTGTCAGTTCTAGAAGGTGTTGTAAGTCTTCATAGAATTGGACAATTTCAGCCTCTTCCGCATCGGTGGTTGGTGCATAAAGCTACTACATGGTGCATAAAGCTACTACATAGCTGTAGTATCTAACCTGATTACAGAATCTGCCATCATACATACTAAGAGCAAACTCAGTGCTCGGAGCGGCCATGCTCAAGCAGAAGAGGAAGTGATCTTCACTTATTGATTAGCTCAGCCATAATGGCTCTTGTACACAAACTTCATTAGCTTCACCCTAGTATCATACTGGTTGAGTAGATATGTAGATAGATGTTTGCATACATGTGTGAATCAAAAATATACAGTTACACTGAGGAATCCCAAAGCTTGAAAAAGCACAAACTATTTCACAGAAAATGCAGTAAAGGCGGGTACCCAGTGAAGACTAATCTTGCTTCTTGACCACAGAATGAGTGTTGGAAAAGGGAAGAGGAAAACTGTGTTATTGTTGACTAGATAAAGAACGCCAAAAAAGGCCATGGGTGATTGGCTGGAAGACTGATTTGTACACATGATCACAAAAGAAAGAAATTGGTTCTGAACTAAAAGACATATACCTCCATCTATTGGACTATACATCATATGTGTATCACCCACACTGTCTCCACTTGTCTCTTAAAATATCCCACCACAGCAGACAACTCTCCTCCAAGTGGGCGACGCAAGTCCTGTCATACTCTGTTGGATCCTGTCCCAGTAGTACTTACATAAAAGCTGTGATGGGATTTTATAACACACTAATAAGTTCTGAGCCCTTCCATGCACATCTGTTAGGCATTCTTATCCAGCTTCCAAGATTGCATAGGATTGTTGCCAACTTTGGTATCAGGATACTTCTCTATGTTCAGAAAAACCTTTGCCTGTAGAGGTTCAGATTTTACATTTCTCCTAGTCAGTCATTGTGTCTTCTGTATGCTGAGATTCTTTCTTCATTCTCTGTGTTATTGATTTGTTGTCCCTTTACTAGTATTCTCCTGGGAGATCAGAGGAGTATTATGTACAGTTGCTACTCTCTGACAATACCCCTTATATTACAAGACAAGTGGCCAAATTCTGTCCTGCAGCAATAGTTATTTGCGACCAGATGTTTGGGTTGCGATTTTAGACGTATAATATAATGCTTTTAATATAACACTGGTCGAGGTTTTACTTATTTTAAAGATATATTATATTATTAATTGGAAAGAAGGGTTGTTTTATCATGTTTTTAATGGAAAAATTTATAATTCTGCTTAATTTTACGAAACTACAATTGTATGTAGTGCAATTGTATGTCGACTTACGCACGGCTCCACTTGCGGACTTTTCGAGTTACGGACTTCTCCAGCCGGAAAATTTCACTTCGACTTCCGGCCGGAGAATCGACATAAGAACAGAAATCGGCAGGGGGAAAAGGCGGGCAATTCAACTTTCTAACTATAGGTGGTCCCGAGGCTGCTTCTTTGTGCTGTAGGTCTGTCGGCCATTACTGTAGTGTGTCGCAGTTGAGAGAGCTCCTGCTCCTGCTCTCTCAACCGATGAGAACCTTTGAACAGGAAGGTGCGGGTCTACTCGCGAGTAAGCACGGCTTTGCAAGCGCAGGAGGCTTCGGAGGCTTCAGACTGGTAAGGTGCTGCTGTTTTTTCTTTTTAAAAAGTTGTTATGGGTGGGTTTTGGAGGGTAGATTTGGGCTGGGGGGTATGTTTCTGTATTGTTTTGTTTTTTGGTGATTTGTTGTTGTTTTTTGCAGTCCCAGCGTGGGACTTGCTCCACTGTTGCTGTTATTTTAATTTTTTTGGAGGGGGGGTATTTTTTCCTTCTGCTGGAACGGATTAATAGGTTTTCAATGCATTCCTATGGGAAATGGACCCTCGACCTACAGACTTTTCGACCTGCGGCCACTGTTCCAATACGGATTAATTCCGTAAGTCGAGGGTCCACTGTATTTATTTTATATTGTTTTGGTCTTACTGGTCTTTGACCGTAATAAAGTTACTACTACTACTACTACTACTTTACTAGTATTTTATTTTTCTATAGAGGAGAAAGAGGAGACCTATAATAGCTGATTTTTTGTTTAATTGTTAAAAGAAATATTTACCTCAGAATGGATGAATTACTAATACCATGAGCTAGAAATGTGGATTCCTTTAGTTTTGTTCATTACAACTGAATTTAGTAGTCCTAAAACTATTTAAATCCAAGGGCTAAGGCCATAATGATTGGTGGAATAATACACTAAACGACCCTATGGCTTGAAACTGTGTAAATATTTGACAACCTGCAAAACTGCTTATTCTGCTAAAGCAATCCAAATTACTGTGCAAAAATATAAATGCTTCATGCAATATAGCATTTTGTGGTTCTCTCAAGCTAATGGTGAAAGACAAGACTTTTCCCTGATGTCTAACTACTTCTTTACATGTGAATATATGTTGATAATCTGCAAATTATCAGAAAAGTTGTTATTAAGGAGGCAGTCACAAACCTTATCAAATTTCATCCTGAAGGTATGTCATATTTAAAGGAAGATTATGATGTGGGGAAGCAGGCAAGATCAGCCTTCCAGCATTTCCATCCTATCCAGATGTTCTGTGGATCATGACATCTACAATGCAAAGATATGCATGGGTGCTGTAAGCTGAATGTGCTTCTGTGATTGGCAGTCCTGATAAGACCAGGATGCTGATCACGGAAACACTGTATCTGTCTGTGATCAGCATCCCAACCTTATCTGGGCTGCCAATCACAGAAGCACAAACACTTTTGCAGAACTTTGCACTCAACATACAAAGGACTGCAGGAATCTAGGAATCTAGGATGTAGGGAGTGGGGTCAAATATTAAAATAAGTGCAGCAATATTATATTTCTAACAAGAGCAACAACAAAGAAAAACAACCAGTAAAGCAAAGATAGCCAAATGGGATTGGGCCTCTTGGTTTTCTGTAAATGACCACTTGTAGTATGGTGCCCATAGACCACTTCCTCCTACATCACTTCTCCCTTCCTTATGAAAATAATTTCTTCTTTGTCCTTCATCTATATAAGACCAGATATGATGAGAACTCCATGTTGATCTTTATCACTGTTTCACACACAGAAGTCAGCTCTTGGGGCATCGAGTGTAGCTTTTATCCTATTTCATCCTAAATTGATTTCTTGGATCAATAAATACATATTTCCCCTCTTTAGCTTACCTGAGTAAATACTCCTTATTCATCATAAACTCACCTTAGCCAGCTGCAATCTACCAATTTAACTACCATCAATTCTTAAATCAAAAAGGTCAAATTAGGATGGCCAATTAATGAAAACTCTTTTAATTCTCATTGGTTCATAGAGATAAGCAAATAGGCTGGCCAGTCATTTGGAATGCAGGTGGGTAAACACCTAAGCAGAGTCAGCACTGGCCTACTGAAGAAGAGAGGCTTTCTTATCCATGAACACATTCTCTGTGATTGGTAATGTTGGAAACTCAGTAATGGTGGGAGGCAAAACTGCAATGACAGAGTGGAGCTACAGAACTTTCCTTGCTTACAGTTTTGCCCAGCTAGATTTCTAACAATTGAAGAGAGCTGGTGTATCAGGCAGAGAAAGGCCTGAGGCAGGAAACAGATTTATAGCTCAAGGGAAGAAGTGGAAAAAGATGAACTGCAGATATCCACAAGACAGGAGCTGTGAGGTTCTGCTAGAAGGAGAAGAATCCAGAAGCAGTCCTGATGGGGTTCTGCTCATGTAGCCAGTAGAAGGCCACTGGTTTCAAGAAAAGATTAGACTTCAGGAGTGACTGCTTTGCTACGGTGATCTAGACAAGTACCCAACAAGAAAGAAGGTACAATTGAAACAAACCTGTCTAACAGAGGGACAATAGTAATGAAAAGTTTAACAACATGAATAATGACAAGATTGGCAAGAGAAAAGAATCAGATATTGAGACTGAGAATCCTAGATTAAGTCTCGAACAAAGAATTAGAGTGTGTTGCTCTTCTCTATAGCTTTTAAAATTTGGATACACTCCCTAGTTCCTTAGGATTATTTTATCTTGAGATGTCACTGTGACCCAGATAGCATCTGTTGCTCTCAGAATAAATAAACAAATAAAAAAAGAAGTTGGATCAGAAAGTAGTACATAAATATTGGAGCTTCTTCCCATAATATCATCAGTTGCTGCTTCGTGAAATTTGTTGACATTTGTTGATACACATAAGACAATTATATGGTTATTATTATAGATGTGATTTAAAGTTTGTAGTTTATGGTTTCATGATTTTTATTGCACTAGTTCTATTGTCCCCTTTTTCTTTTCAAGAGCCCCTGAAGAAGAACATAAAAATAATAAATTGGCTGAAACACGTAGGACTATTCTAGTAAATAGAAGCCATTTTTTCTACATCCTGAGTTTTGCTTCTTTGATAGATTGGGTTTTGTTGTGTTTCCAGTTTTATTTAGATTTTGAAGCTGAAGCAAACCCCCCCCCCCAAGTCAATTTGTATAGGGGAGTTATAAATCCAATGTGAGAGACTCCTTTTTTACAGAGACTTAATTATGTAAAGTCAACTCAGAAATCCTCTTTTTCAGTATGGGCCATGTGGCCATTATTCCCAGTATCTTTTGTGAGTCCCAATGCAATAGACCATTGACTTACTGGGACTTGTGAAAGTATTGACTTATCATTCAGCAATTGATTCATTGGGTCCACTCTAGCAATAGGATACTGGCCTTAGATGGTCATTGCTTAATGTACTACATCTTCCTGGTGCTCATTTGGTTATGGTGTAGAGGGGAGCCTTCTCTATTTTTGTATCTGTCATGTGGAATTATCTCCTTTTTCAGGTCAGACAGGCTTGTAGTGTGGAGAGGGTTTGCTGACAGCTCAAGGAATATTTGTTTGTCCACACAGTTCATTGATGCTTTAAAATGAAATTCAATAGGCAAACAATTCCAACAAGAAAAAAAAGGTGAAAGCAGAAAAAGAAAAATGTGGATTCACAAAAAGCTAAGAGAGGACCTTTGTATCAGAGCATTACACAGTTTAACATTATGGAAATATATGAAACATAGGTAAAATTAAAAACAAATTGAAATGTTAAGACAATTAAACTGTTTTTGGCCAGAAGCAGGCTACTTTTGTTATCTCATTCATTCGCTAGATATTTTTTTGTACATATGTTGGGGCATAAATTGCATGCACATATGTGCTACATTGATTTAATTTGTCCACAGTCCCAGAACATTTCTGGCAGCAACTTTCTGTTTGGTGTTTAGATAATTTTTTATAAGTCAGGGTTCAATCCAGAGAGATGCCCAAATACTTTGGAGTAGGGCAATGTTCCAAAATCTTGCCTTCCCAGCTAACTTGGAGCTTCCTCTCTTCTTCTCTGTTCTTTAAATGAAAGGCACAGACCTGTTTTTTAAAAAGGTTTGGTTTAAATTGATTATTTTTATAATATAAGGAAAGATCTTCTTCTGCAGAGGTAAGCCGCTGATCGATGACTTCAAAGGTTTTCCCCCTGAAGTGTGGGAATATTGGTTGATCACTTGTGTAAATGTTAAAAAGTCATGGTGCCAGGATGCTACCCTGTGGAGAACCATTCTTTTGATTTCTCCAGTAACTGTGCCTCCTTTGAAATTCAATCAACAAAGAATCTTCCATTTTGAAGACATATAGGAAGTGGAAGGAAGACCAAACCACAAAGACAGGTAGCACACAGGTAGCAAAGAATAGCAGGGATGGTGTTAGGAAGGCAAAAGCTGAGAATGAACTGAGATTAGCAAGTGAAACTAAAAGCAACAAAAACATTCTTCAGGTAGATTTGTAGCAAAAGAGAAAAGAAACAGTGGTTCAGCTACTCAGTGGGGGCAGAAAAATGATAACAGATGACAAAGAGAAGGCAGAAGTGCTAAATACTTACTTTAGCTCATCTTTTCCCAAAAGACAGTCTATTACCCTCCAGGCAAATGGGAAAAACAAAGGGAGGGGACAGGATTGCAGCTTGAGATTGATAAACAAATAGTCATGGAAAAACTTAGTACTTTGAATGAGTTCAGATACCCAGGGCCAGATAAACTGCATCCAAAAGTATTGTAGGAACTGGTTGAAGAACTCTTAGTTAAACTACAGTACTGTAGCCAAAACTCTGCTCACAACCAGGGTTCAACTCCAGGTAGCTGGCTTCAGGTTCCCTCAGCCTTCCATCCTTCTGAGGTTGGTGAATTGAGTACCCAGCTTGCTGGTGTGTGTGTGTGCAATGTGTAGCCTGCATAATTAAATTTTAAACCACCCAGAGAGTGCTTTAAGTGCTATGGGGCAGTATATAAACAGCATACTTTTTTATTTTCTTGAAATTATGGAGGATGGGTGAAGTGCCAGAAGACTGGAGGAAGGCTGATGTAATCCCTATCTTTAAAAAGGGCAAAAAAGAGGAACCTGGGTCAGCCAGACATCAATCCCAGGGAAAATTCTGGAGCAGATTATAAAATGGATACTCTACAAGCACTTTGAAAACAATGCAGTAACAACTAGAAGCCAACACAGATTTGTCAAGAACAAACCCTGCCAGACTAATCTTATCAACTTTTCATTTCTCTCTTCACTGTTCAATTTTATGCAGCAAAATCTGTCAAAAGCTGGGATGTTCTAACCCTAGCTGGAACCAGATTGCTATGGAGAAATACACGAAGAGATGAACAATCATCTATTTGTTTAAACATGTTGAGATATGAGTTTTTTCCATACACCAGTGGTTCCCAACCTTGAGTAATCCAGGTGTTCTTGGATTGCAACTCCCAGAAACCCTGGTCAGCACAGCTGGTGGTGAAGGCTTCTGTGAATTGCAGTCCAAGAACACCTGGGTTACCCAGTATTGGGAACCACTGCCATATGTTGTCCTTCCTCATATTTCCCCCTCCTTCTCCTTGAGGCACTGTAACAACCCAGGAAGTCCTCAGTGAACTACAGTTTCTTGGTTCTTTTGATCAAGGAATCCATTATCAGGTTACTAGGGTAGAATAATGCCAGGTCCTTAGACATGTTTGAAGTTGATGTAAGGCCTTTTTATTCTGAACTTGATAATTCAGATGTAATGGGCAACTATGGTTAACTGAAGACTTCTGGGATTACTTATGACGTACTGAGGAGGAGGATGGAAAGAGGCTTCTTGTGTAGGCCTAAGGCTCAGCTTTGTAAGCTGAGACAAGATTGTGCTTTGCAAGCCAAAGTAAGATTGTGGCCCAGACAAATGTTGCATTAGGTCCTAGTGAATTCCCCTCAAGTCAATTGGTGTATTTTGTGGTGAAGAAAACCACAGCACCTAGCTGCTTTCATGCAGAAGAGCCTGTGATATGAACTTGCTTTTGTTGTGCTTGGGCGGTTTTTAAAAAAACCTTACAATTTTCCTTGTTGTTTCTCTTATTTTCCTTGCTTCCACTAGCATGCCCTTTGGAAGGTACCCTTTTCACCCCACCATATCTAACTAGCATCCCGAAGTGGTTTTCTGCAAAGGTGCTGTAAAGGCAGAGGTGGGGAGGGGAGACGGAAAAGAGTAATGATGAGAAGTCTGACTTACATCTCTCATAAATAATTCCACCTGATTAAGGGACACTTTGAACAGTATATTATCGTTAACATAATCTGAGGGAAGAGCAAGAAATAAAACAAAGGTGTGATTAAATGTGTGAGTTCACATCATTAGAAGAGTTTGTTTACCAAAAAAAGGTAAGAAAATAAGAAAAGAGAAAGAGAGAGAACCCTGCCTGAAATCACCTTTGAGAGATACTGACGGAAAGCAGCTGTGAGTTTGGATGATGGTTTAGAGGGATATTCTATTGCTAAGCCACTAAATAAATCCCCCTTTGCCCTGCACTGCCTACAGCAAGCCCTCAGCCTTCCCCACTCTTGCTTCCCCACACCGTTCCTCTATTTTCCCTCATAATCTCAGTCCTGATTCTCTTTCTCCCGTTCTTGTGAATGTTGGAGTCATGACCTTCGTGGTTTATAGGCCACTAGAGACTGAGCTAAATGTGTTAGCACAGAGTCAAAACAAGTAATAGCCGGCCAATTAAATTAATAATCCATATTGTTACAATGTTTAACCATGGCTATTTCCTCAGTGGTCTGTTTAAATCACAGCCAAGTCCTGACCTATTAAAATGAATAACTCGAATTATGAGAAACTCCATTTAATAAACACAGCAAGGAACGCAACACAATCAAGTATGAAATATTTATTACAGCTTTTAACCAGCAGTTATCAGAGACTGGATTAATGAAGAAGATTTAATTCCTGGTGAAGGCTTGGCAAAATTTTAAACTCTTAATTTCCTCACAAAAACAGTGTGATGTAGAAATGGACAAAACATTAGGCAGAAAGACAAGACTCTCAATTTCTCTTACAAAACTCTCCAGAGCAGTGGGGAATTAAAGCCGGCAGTTCCAGACAAGTGGTTGTGGAAACTGAGAGGAAACAAGAACTATAGTGCTGGATGTGTTCTACCTCAGATTTAACCAATGTAACTCCTCTAAGTGCTATTATATAGCAAACATTGGCAGAAGGGCTATTGCTTACCATGGTAAGTTGCACTACAGTAGGCCCACTGAATCAATGGGCATTTGCTGAGTCAACTCCTCCATAACCTTTATTAATGCAAATAGGCCTACTCTAGTTGTTACTTGCTTTAGAATAGTATGTTGCAACTAGAGTAGGTCCATTTGAATAAATGAAACCTATAGAGGATTGATTCATCAAATCTCTAGTATGCTAAGTAAGAGGACTTCAGCCAAGGAATTGAGGACTTGAATATATCATGTTTGTCTATCATCCCTGTTGCATTAAGCCATGGCCTGGATGAAGCTTTGTGAATATGTTTTAAAGCTTGTAAATAAGTAACACAACAACAACTAGAAAACCATAGGTCTTCTTGTTTTCCTTTTAATGTGAAGACTAATCAAGATATGTCATTCATGTATACCTTTAGTAGATGTTTGGACCAGTCCACTCAGTCATGATACTTTTCACTTCTTTCATCCCTCATACTTGTTCCAGTTTATCTTTGCCTTTTCCTCTCTCACATCTCTTCTCTTTGTCCTGTTCCTCCACTGTCTAAATGTATATTTAGAGAATTAAACAGGGGCCTGTCATTTACTTTGAAGAGCTTTCTGGACATATAAGGAACAGGTTGCAATATATTTTGCTATGCAGTTGCTAATGTAGGAATTGAATTGTATGGAGAAACCATATTTTGTTGACCAAGCCCTGTCTGTCTGTCTGCTTATCTGCCTGCCTGCCTGCCTGCCTGCCATCTATCTATCCATCTCTCTCTCTTTCTCTCTCCATCTCTCTATCCATCTCTCTATCCATCTCTCTCCCCCTCTGTCCATCCATCTATCCATCCATCTCTCTCTCTCCCTCCCTCTCTCTCTCCATCTCTCTCTCTCTCTCTCCATCTATCCATCTATCTATCCATCTCTCTCTCTCTCTCTCTAGCTATCCATCTATCTAAACATATGTGTAGAATTGGCTTCATTTTTGTGGACCCTTGGGCAAGACACAGGCCACCTCCCTCACTGCATCTACCTGTCAGTGAAAACAGAAATGGGTTATATCCCATTTAGGCTGTATCCCCTACATTCGCTTACAGTCACCTTGAGAGGCTGCTAAATCCACTGAAGCAGGTTTTGAGAAGGCTGCAAGGCAGGTTATTTGGGGAAAAAACTATGCAGGTTTGCTGAGAATTATGTCAAAGGGTGTTCTTCCAAAATAAATGTGCCCAATGCTCCAATTTATGCACTGTTGAAGTGAGACCGTAATATAGGACTTAATTCCTGAGAAAACTGGAGCAGAGGATTAGGATTTGACATGACAATCCTACTACAGCGTAGGTCCGATTGGATTCTTTGGGAGTTATTTCTGGACATATGTGCATAGGATTCCATGGGCAAGATATAGCTGACTTCAATCCACAGGTTTAAATAAAAAGAAACTGCTTCAGTTTAAGTGGATTTTGCAGACCAGATTGGGACATAAACGTGGACTTGTGTGAGTGCAGCTGATGATGGCACGGCCACTAAGATGCATCACTCTTTCAGTCCATGAGGAAGCACATTAGCGACAGTGGCCAAAGGAAGATGTGAGTGTCACAGCAGAACCCATAGGAGAAGGGTATTGATGGAGGCATAGATGGGCATACTTGCTGGTGTCCTATCTGTCATGCCTCTCAGTAATCTCTCAAAAACTCTCACTTCTACTCACTGCCTCTCTGCCTCCTATTCACCTGTCATAATAGTGGGGAGGTGGCAACCAGAGGAAGTAAAACAATCTGGCTCATTGATACAGGCTTCCCACTTACTCCACTTCTTCTTCTTCTCTTCCCATTTCAGTCCCCTGTGCCTCATCCTGCGATCACTGATGGGGTAAAAGAAACAACTATTGAGAGTCAGCCAGACCAGCAGAGCAGTTGGATTTTACTCTTGGATGAAAGTGTGGACAAGTGAGAGAGCAGAAGGACTGATAAACTGGCAAGTAGGTGGCAGGGTGCAGGCTGTGTGCACAGTTACTCCTCTGCTTCCCCCAGCCTGCCTCCTAAACTTGGGAGCTTGCTTTGTTTCATGGTAGGTTCAGGTTATAATCCCTTGTTTTTGGTGACAGGCCAGACTTCTAATCCAATCCAACATACAGCAAAGACAAGCAAGCAACACTGATAGTTCTGCTGGAAGGCAAGTAAAGCCAAGGGGTAGAGGGCAGCAGAAAGGGAGGGAGGGTCTCTTCCCTCGTGGTCCTGCATAATGTCAGGGTTGTCTCTACCTCTTTAACAATCTGATATAAAAACCTGCTATTTGATGTAAACTAGAAAGTGTTGCACTCATTTCACACGCTAGCAAGGTTATGCTCAAAATCCTACAAGGTAGGCTTCAGCAGTATGTGGACCGAGAACTCCCAGAAGTACAAGCTGGATTTCGAAGGGGCAGAGGAACTAGAGACCAAATTGCTAACATGCGCTGGATTATGGAGAAAGCCAGGGAGTTCCAGAAAAACATCTACTTTTTGGAGAAGGGGACGACAGAGGACGAGATGGATGGACAGTGTCATTGAAGCTACCAACATGAATTTGACCCAACTCCAGGAGGCAGTGGAAGACAGGAGGGCTTGGTGTGCTCTGGTCCATGGGGTCACGAAGAGTCGGACACGACTTAACGACTAAACAACAACAGAAAGTGTTGAGCAGGATGTCAAAGTCTGCAGTCCAAGACAGGATTCAGAGCTGTTTTTAAAGGGAAGGATAAGAGCTAGGAAGTCACAGCTGAAGAAAACCTAAGACCCAAGAAAGCCTTATTGCTCAAGCACGGTCCCAGCCCAAGGGCCACCCTACATGGGCAGCGTCTATCCACACCTTAACAATATTTTTACTCAAGAAGGGTGTTCTAGGATGCAGTTCTGATAACTCACCACATGAGGCAGCTGCATGCACAACCCAAGGTGCCTGACCAGCTCCTGACAAACAACAGATCCACAAGAATACGCTTCCCTGTTCAGATGGTAGATACGTGAGACAGGTGGCACGGTGCTAAACAATCTATCTGTATGTTTGTCTGTTGCTCTGTGTGTTTCAGACCTGATTTTACTTCCACTATAGCCCTCCTGCATATATTAATGCAAATTGCCCTCAGAATGAAATTTGGGGAATATGCACATATTTTAATTTGTATGCGAATTGCAAAACATTTCCAGAACTTCTAGTTAGTGGAATTATATCTGCTTGAAGTTAATAAATTTACATTCTTTAAAGAAAAGGAAAAAAAAATCCGGAGGAATAGCAGGCCATGTTAAGGGGAAATGCATAAGAGGCCAAGGAGTAAGAAAAATGTTGAAGCAGACCAACAGAGAAAAAAGAAGGAAAAAGAAAAAAGTTATTAGTAGATATTCTCTTAATAAAGCATTTTAGAAAATGGGTGTACTGACCTTGTATTATTAAATGAAAAATAGTCCCTTTTTAATCTAGAGATGCAGGGATGTTAGTAAATACCTGAGAGTAAGTCCCTTTGAACAAATAGGCTTACTTCTCTGTAAACATGAATAGGAGAGTGTTGTTTTTCTCTTCCTAAACAAGACAACCTAGCTCTCCTGATATAGCCTGACAGAAAGAAAAGAATAGGAATTTGTAGATCAAAGATCAAAGTGGATAGTGCTCCACCTTAAATCCCTCCCACCATATTAAGACCCCCCTCTAGATGCGACTCTGAAACAAATTTCCCACACATCAATGATACCTCTGTAATCAATTTCAAATAGCCCTTTGCATAGGGATGCAAATCTTAGCTTTCTCTTAATAAAGCATTTTAGAAGATGGATGTACTGATCTGGTATTATTAAATGAAAAGTGGTCTCTTTTTAATCTAGAGATGCAGGGGTGTTAGTAACAGAGTGAATCAAAGGCCTGGTCTATTTCTCTTCCTAATTATCAATAGTGTTTTATAATCTTATTAATATTGATACACAGTATACTGAAGATCTGTTAACGTATAATGTATGTGGAGGATAATTAACGAGATCCGAGTCAGATCAATCGCCTATTTGACAGCAAACGGTGTGTGGCTTATAAATTATACATATCCTAGGTATGGCTAGAAATGTTTAAAGTTTCAGTCCAATCCTTCCACTTAGAGCACTGGGGGGGGAAAGTGATGAACTTAAAGGCGCAATCCCTTGCCTGCTAGGTTTATACTGTACACTCGGAGGAATAAGTCTTATTTAAAAATCAAAAGAGCTCCATTAACTGCCAAGATCTCAAAGCAGCCTGGAAAACACACCTTCTCCTTGTGAAGTGCAGCAAAACAAAAGGCAAAACCTTGTAAGAAAACGGCTGATTAATGAAATTGAGGAGATTTTTTTCTTCCCCTTTGATTTAAGAGAGGAGGCAGCAGGCAAGATGTTCCAAATGACAGATCTCATCCCATGTCTTTGCACTGGCCTTTAACGAGGTTAGACTTTGCCAGTGCAGTAAATACAATTAATAATCCCAATTAATATTGCATGCTTTGGTAAGTCTGAGAGCATGAAAGCTTTTTTGCAGATTACTGTACATTCCCCAAAGCGCACATGGGGAGTGATGAGATGGGAAATGGGAAATACAACTTCCCTCTCTCTCTCTCTCTCTCTCTCTCTCTCTGTGTGTGTGTGTGTGTGTGGTGGTTGTTACTAAGGTAAATGGGCTGAGATGAAAGGAAATGTCAATTTTAACAAAAATAACATTATTACGATTAATAATTTACCTAAGGGATATGACCCAATGTGTTAATAACACTTCAAGGATGTGAAATTTTCACCAAAGGCAGGAAAAATGCTTCAGATTTCCTTTGGTACTGCACATAAGACCCCACGATGTGGTCCAGAGGGTGCTCACCAATCCCACCTACACTATATTTGATAGAATTAATTTTGGCTTGTACATAGTAGTTGAAAATGGAAATGTAAGGCCAGGCATGGGGTGCACAACATTCTTAGGCAGAGACCAGTGAAGTCCCTGTTGTGGCTTCCAGAGCTAGTACGAATGAATTAGGGCACTCAATGATAACAAACCATGGAAACTCTGGCACAATTGAAATTAAGATCAAAATTTGAAAAGGACTGATCCAGAATATCACATTAGGGACCATGGGCAATGTTGGCAAGATTCATTTCCATGACTACTTTTGCAATCCCAAGGTTTTAGGACCTTGTTTTCAAATTTAAATGCTTTACTTGTATATTATGCAGACATTGGTCAAAATCTTGTTGCCTAGTGTAGTAAATCACATTGACATAACCCACTAAATCAATGGAGATTTAGTGAGCCAACTCCTCCACCAGTTCCATTGATTCAAAGGACTACGCGAAAGTAAGTCATACCTAGAGTAGGCCCATTTGAATTGCCTCACTAAATCCCCATTGATTCAATAATCATAGGTAAAGGTAAAGGTTCCCCTTGACATTTAGTCCAGTCGTGTCCGACTCTAGGGGGCGGTGCTCATCCCCGTTTCCAAGCCGTAGAGCCAGCGTTTGTCCGAAGACAGTTTCCGTGGTCACGTGGCCAGCGCACGGAATGCCGTTACCTTCCCACCATGGTGGTATCTATTTATCTACTCTCATTTGCATGCTTTCGAACTGCTAGGTTAGCAGGAGCTGGGACAAGCGACGGGAGCTCACTCCGTCGCGTGGATTTGATCTTACGACTGCTGGTCTTCTGACCTTGCAGCACAGAGGCTTCTGTGGTTTAACCCGCAGCGCCACCACGTCCCTTCAATAGTCATACTGTAGTGTAATTTCCTATGCTATACAACAGTATTTTGGCTATTTTATGTTATGAAGTATAGACCCAGCTACATATATTTAATTCCATTCTATTCAGTTTGGTCAAGAGCAGTGGGGAATAGTAAGTAATAAATGCATATTTAATGTCCATTATTCCCCAGGCAATAAAGCACACAGCACCAACTACCCCAAGTGTAGTCCTTGGCCTTCCTCTGACCACACCCCCAGCCCGACTGCATAATGTTTTGAGTTTCAATTTACTATTTGAAGTCTAATTCAGCTCCCTTCAAGCTTCATTCATGCTCAAATAGCCCCTTTTTAGATGAACCTAGGGACGTGGTGGCGCATAGGGACGTGGTGGCACATAGGGACGTGGTGGCGCTGCGGGTTAAACCGCAGAAGCCTCTGTGCTGCAGGGTCAGAAGACCAGCAGTCGTAAGATCGAATCCACGCAACGGAGTGAGCTCCCGTCGCTTGTCCCAGCTCCTGCCCACCTAGCAGTTCGAAAGCATGCAAATGCGAGTAGAACTCGGTGGGAAGGTAACGGCGTTCCGGGTCTAGTCGCGCTGGCCACGTGACCACGGAAACTGGCTCTACGGCTTGGAAACGGGGATGAGCACCGCCCCCTAGAGTCGGACACGACTGGACTAAATGTAAAGGAGAACCTTTACCTTTACCTTTACCTATAAAAAGGGAAGGAGGGGGGATCCGGGAAACTACAGGCCAGTTAGCCTAACGTCTGTTTCAGGGAAGATGGTGGAAAGCCTCATCCAAGTTAAAATCTTAAAACACATAGAAGAAGAAGCCTTGCTGAGGGAAAATCAGCATGGCTTCTGTAAGAGCAAGTCTTGCCTCACAAACCTTTTAGAATTCTTTGAAAAGGTCAACAGGCATGTGGATGTGGGCAAAACAGTGGATATTGTCTATCTGGATTTTCAGAAGATGTTTGACATGGTCCCTCACCACAGGCTGCTGAGAAAACTCCACAGTCGGGATAAGAGGGAAGGTCCTCTTATGGATAGAGAATGGTTGAGAACCAGGAAACAGAGAATAGGTGTTAATTGGCAATTTTCACAATGGAGAGAGGTGAAAAGTGGTGTGCCCCAGGGATCTGTCCTGTGAACCTGTTCATAAAGGACCTGGAGACAGGGATAAGCAGTGAGGTGGCCAGGTTTGCAGATGACATGAAACTTTTCCGGGTGGTGAAGACCACAAGGCATTCTGAAGAGCTCCAGAAGGATCTCTCCAAACTGGGAGAATGGGCGGCAAAATGGCAAATGCATTTCAATATAGGAAAATGTAAAGTAATGCACATTGGGGCGAAAAATCAAAACTTTAGTTATTAGTTAATGGGTTCTGAGCTGTCTGTGATGGATCAGGAAAGATATCTTGGTGTGCTGGTGGACAGTTCGATGAAAGTGTCAACCCAGTGTGCGGCGGCAGTGTGCGGCAGCAGTGAAGAAGGCCAGTTCCATGCTAGGTATCATTTAAAAAGGGGATTGAAAATAAAATAGCCAACATTATTATGCCATTGTACAAAACGCTGGTAAGGCCGCACCTGGAATATTGCATACAGTTCTGGTCGCCGCACCTCAAAAAAGACATAGTGGAACTGGAAAAGGGGCAGAAGAGAGCGACTAAAATGATGACTGGGCTGGGGCACCTCCCTTATGAGGAAAGGCTACAGTGTTTGGGACTCTTTAGTCTAGAGAAAAAGCGCCTGAGGGGGGACATGATTGAGACATATAAAATTATGCAGGGGATGGATACAGTGGATAAAGGGAAGCTCTTTTCCCTCTCACACAATACTAGAACTAGGGGACATCCACTCAAATTGAGAGTTGAGAAAGTGAGGTCAAAAGAAAATATTTCTTTACTCAGCGTGTTGTTAGTCTGTGGAACTCCTTGCCACAGGATGTGGTGATGGCATCTGGCCTAGATGCCTTTAAAAGGGAATTGGACAGATTTCTGGCAGAAAAGTCCATTGCAGGTTACAAGCCATGATGGGACAATCTCCAGGCTTAAAAGGAAGGTGCTTCAAAATGCCAGATGCAGGGGAGGGGCATCAGGAGACAGGTATCAAGTCATCTCATGTGCTCCCAGAGGCATCTGGTGGGGCCACTGTGAGATACAAGAAGCTGGACTAGATGGGCCCTTGGCCTGATCCTGCAGGACTCTTCTTATGTTCTTATGAGTCCAATGAGGCCAATTTCCCATTTTTGCAGTTTTGCATTCAACACTCAGCAGAAAACCAGGAAACACCTTAAAAGAAGCATTTCTTGCTGGTTTTAAGAGCTTGTTTTTCAGTTTATTTATGGAATGTGCCATTGACGGCAACAGTGTGACAGTGGTATTGCCCATGGCTCCCAAGGGGGCAAAACCAGCTTGCAAATCTGTTAAAATTGGGGGAGGGGGCTTTAAGCAGTATTTTGATCTGTATTACTGATAGCCAGTGTGGTGTAGCGGACAGAGTGTAAGACTAGAACTTATATCCTGTTGATTCTGATGGATGTGGGATATAAATTTGGGTGTTTGGACAGAATGGAGCGTAATGTGTGTGTTATGTGCCATCATGTCAGCTCTGACTTACAGCAACCTGGGGGACGTATTTGCAAGATATGTGAGATATTTAAGCAGTGATCTTACCAGTGAGACACTACAGTGAGTTTCGGTGGCCTCCTGAGTTCTAGTTCACTGTGTCCACTACACCACACTGGCTATCAGTAATACAGATCAAAATACTGCTTAAAGCCCCCTCCCCCAATTTTAACAGGTTTGCAAGCTGGTTTTGCCCCCTTGGGAAACAGCCATGGGCAGTACCACTGTCACACTGTTGCCGTCAATGGCACATTCCATGAATAAACTGAAAAACAAGCTCTTAAAACCAGCAAGAAATGCTTCTTTTAAGGTGTTTCCTGGTTTTCTGCTGAGTACTTTACATTTTCCTATATTGAAACACATTTGCCATTTTGCCGCCCATTTTCCCAGTTTGGAAAGAACCTTCTGGAGCTCTTCAGAATGCCTTCTGGTCTTCACCACCCGGAAAAGTTTTGTGTCATCTGCAAACTTGGCCACCTCACTGCTTATCCCTGTCTCCAGGTCATTTATGAACAGTTTGTGTGTGTTTTAATAGTATGAATGCCATTTTGTGAGACATTTAAGGCAATTGTTTGTTTAAAATTGTTTCTACCCACAGTAGCGGAGCACGGGTATGAACCCAGGCCTCCTGAGTCCTAGAGAAGGTGGCAGGAGCAACAAACTGGCAGTCATACTTACTAAGGATGTGCCTCCTGTAATCCACTCAGTGTCCAAGCAAGAGCACCTGTGCCTGACCAATCCTTAATCTGGGTCTGTGCAACCCTTTTGTGTGCTTCAGGTTCTCCAGGAAAACTAATCTCTGCCAATGGGGAAATACAAAGGACATAGACTGGATAGTGCAAGCAGGACAACTGGGTGCTGGGCACTCTGTTTTACTTTCCCTTTTCTTCCGACTGCCAGAAGAAAGCCCCAATTGTCTTCTTGTGGTAGTCACTGGGAAGGGACTGAGTGAGGGACATTCAGGGGCATGGTCCTCTTTTGTTCCTTCTGAAAGGGGCAATGCATGGAGCTTGTGCTTCTCTGCACTTGCTGTCTTTTCTCTAACTCCTGCCCTTCCTCTTCTCTGGATCTGAAATCAGTGTTATTGTGGCTATGGTAGAGACTGTTGACTATTTATCAATGGCTTTGGAACAGAAAAGGCAATGAAGGTTTATTTCTAAAGTTAAAAAAGCATGCTCTGCTTCTCCTTTCTCACCAATTCGGTTTTTAAGCATTGCTTCAAAAAGCAGTGTACATCCCTAACAATTACATACAGCCTTTTAAAAAAGGAGTTTTGCATTCAAGAGTTAATAAGGATGAGTGCAAACCTCCTAAATGAAGGGCAGAGGGACAGAAAAAATAGGAAAAGGTCTTTTTGTAATTGTGGACCATTCAACACAGCATGGTTTGGATAATTAATAAAATGTGAAGAAAAATGTATGTATATTCATACCTACATAATGGATGGACAAACATTCACACCAACACCCACAGGTAGACCAACAAGCAATATTCACCCAGTCATTCTCTAACCGGCATCAATCATGTACACCAGGGGTCCCCAATTCTTGGTCCATGGCCCGGTACCAGGCCGTGGCCTTGGCAGGACTGGGCCATGCAGATCTCCCGCCTCCCTACATGCATGCCACCCACGCATGGACACACGCCCTGCCCACACACACATGGATGCATGCATACCCCCCACGCACGGATGGACGCATGCCCCCATGCACGCATGGATGCATGCACGCCCCCACGCAACCACGGACACGCATGCACACCCCCACATGCATACACGGACGCCCCGCTGCCCGCACACTAAACCAGTCCTCAGTGCCAAAAAGGTTTGGGACCACTGATCTACACAATGTAGCTAAGGAACAGAAAAATACCTCCATTCTCGAATTAGAAATGTGTTCCTGTCTTCTTCTATGCCTGCTTTCAACGCTGGGTTTATTCACTCACATAAACTTCCTTCCTTCCTTCCTTCCTTCCTTCCTTCCTTCCTTCCTTCCTTCCTTCCTTCCTTCCTTCCTTCCTTCCTTCCTTCTCCCAGATAGCTACTTTCCTCCCCACTTCTTAAACCTCTTCAAGGGGCTGTGGTAGGAGTGATTTTAGTGCCATATTTGTCATTCAGACAGTTCAGGACCGGCAAAGGCCCCCTCTTGCTGCCTGCCTTGTGCCTTCATTCCCTTCTCTGTGCTGCTGCTTCCAAATTCATTATGAGGCAGTGCTCTGGAACCAGTTCAGGAAGTGTGGTTGGCTGCCAGCAGCATGAGACCCTTATTTTAAAGTAAATAAAATGAAAGTAATTCCACCCACCTGTGGCCACCTTATACAGTTAAGGGCAGTGACAATGCTTCCCCCTTCAAAACTATGAGTAATGCATTATTATGATTTTTCTATATTATATCAGTGAACATGAGTTAATTCTTTGGGAGTCCACAAAGTTGGCACAATGGCTTGCCTTCAAAATGTAATGTCTCAAGCCACTCTTGCAGGTGACATGCCGCTTACTCCTACAGTCCAGTAGGTAAAACAAAATATGTGTTATGTGTTATCAAGTTGCATCTGACTTATAGTGGCCCATATAGAGTTTTCAAGGTAAGTGAGATATTTCAGGAGTGTGTTTAGTAGTTCCACACTTCCAGTGAGTTTCCATGGATGAGCACGTATTTAAACCTAGTCAATCACACTATACCACTATGCCACACTGGGAACTGAATACATATTAATTTCTTGATTCATATATTTTAAGTGATATACTGCTGCTGTTTTACTGTACTTTAAACAAGACTGTGATCCCACAAATTTTTATATTTTTATCTCATGGCTGTGTTGCATAATTTTGAATTTCTGATAAAAAATGTTTTGCTACGAAGTGGAAATACAGAGATCAGCAGAATAGCTACTAGTTTTCCAGAGTCCACCCCTTTCTCATTAACTGACACATGAAGTCTCAACAACTCCCTCTGAGACATTTGTAGGAGAAAGAATAAAAAACGTTTCTTTACTTATACTTACTTGAAATTACAGACTTTTTGTACTGCATACATTTTTACTGCACACATACTAGCAACCAACTGAACAGATCAAATAACTGCCACCAACTGATGAAAGAGACAGAATGCTCAGCAGAGAGGCAGGGCTGTGTTTGAATTTCAAAAGCTGGAAGGAATGATTGGTTAGTGCTGGATAGATAATCACCCCAGCCCTGAAAAAGTCACTCATACTACAGACAGCATGTAAGGTTGTAAATAACACTCCAACAGGTTGTTCATTATTTTGTGGAAGAAGGTTTGGAAGAAGGGCAGAATATAGAAATACTGAATAAAGCAATAAATAAATACATTTTATTTCTGTTTACAGCCTTCCTTGGCCTAATAGGTGACACTAATTATACAAATACTGAAATGTAACTTTATTATCTTCTGCATTGTTTATGTGTGGGGGAGAGTAATGATGACTTTACCTTATAGGGCAGCTGAAAAGATCATATCTAGATAATGCATATCAGGAGCTTTAAAATACTTGAAATGACTATACAGATTTATATAAATAACCTTAGTAACATTTGTTGACACCAATGGTAATGCTGGTTTTTTTTTAATGCTGTAATTTATTAATAAAGATTTTGGTACACTTTAATCTGATTGGTGTTGATCCATTTATGGCACTGTTGTTTGAAAGAAAAATGGCCATATTAGTTCTATGCCACAACATATACTTCATATTCCTCCAGGTACTGCAGTTACTGGGAGACAACCTTGCAAACTAGTAATTACTGTGGCTTCAGTTGAGCAAGTTATCTCTCTAACTCCATTGGGCTGTTTGTGTTCTTCCACAGCTTTGCTGATTCAGCAAGAGTCTTTTGAGCCAGCAGTTTCTAGGCCTGAGCTATATTACTCACTACGGAGTAAGGGGGAGGGGTATGACACCAAAACCTTGTAACGTAAGTGTGCAAGATTCTGGTTCAATTATTGCAAATACACAGGCAATTTGCACAGTGTACCTATGCATCAACATGTGATTTGCTGCTTTTTCAAGACATACAATAAATGAGCATTGGCTGAAATCCAGTAGTAAGTTGCAACTAGAGCAGGCCCATTGAATCAATGGAATTTACAGAAGAGTTCACTCACCAAATCCCCCCTGATTCAATGGTCTCCCTCTAGTTGTGACTTACTACAGGATTTCACCATTAAGTATGAAAATGCAAACAATGTCAAATAATGTTTCCATCTCTCCTTTTTCTGTGCAGATTCTTTTCTGCCTTCATGTCATAGTTTTCAACATCTCTAGAAAAGCTCAGATTCATTCCCACCCACTCCCAATTGTCTAGGTAAAAGTTCACAGAGATTAAAAAAGAAAGATTACTATTGGAAGAGTTCTCAGATGGCATTGTAAGGAAGGTCACAACACATTTTAACAGCTGTCTGATGATAAGTTCAGACAATAGGCAGAAGAAAGTGCAGCTGAATTTGGGGTTTGGTGCTTGAGTTCAACTCACCAGTCAGTGCTTTCAGGCTAAGGTTTGGAGGTTAGTGAGAATTCAGCAGCAATTAGGAAAAGGTAAAACGAACCATTTTGAATTAAGCTAATAGCCAGCTAGAAAATGCACAAACACTGCACGCACTGTAAACATCTGAAAAGCCCAGTAGGCTCAGTGTTGCCTTGCTCTATGTTATGTTTGTTTGAAGTGGGACTGTGGCGGAATGCCCATGTCCCACCTGTCCATCATGTGGAGCTCTAGAGCTGGAGCCTATGGGAGGACAGGAGGGCGGAGTCAGAGTGGAGAGTTGGAGACTGAGAGAGAAGGAGAGAGGAGGTTTTGAAAGCTTTATGAGAGAGATTGGACAGTTGGTGTAGTTGGTTTATGTCTTAAAGAATACAGTGGAACCTCTACTTACGAACTTAATCCGTATTGGAATGGTGTTCTTAAGTTGAAACGTTCTTAAGTTGAAGCAAAATTTCCCATAGGAATGCACTGAAAACCAATTAATCCGTTCCGGCTGTTTTTTGTTCTTATGTAGAGAGGCGCGTTCGTACGTTGAAGCATTAGTTCCCATAGGAACTAATGCAAAGCCGGTTAATCCGTACTCTACCACTAGGGGGAGAAAAAAATTTTTAACCTAAGATGACCTAAGGTTAAAAAAAAGGCAGGAAAGTTTTTTTTCCCCCCGTTCTTATCATGGAGCTCCGTTCTCAAGTAGAAGCAAAATTTAGCGAACGGAGCTGTTCTTAAGTTGGATCGTTCTTAAGTAGGGACGTTCTTAAGTAGAGGTTCCACTGTAGTTAAAAGATATAAGTAAAATAAAATAGATTGACAGTCATCAGATCTTATTCCAGTGATTGATGTGAAGTAATACAAATAAAGAAAAATGTTTAATATCCAAGTTTAATGAGTGCAACATAATAAAACATCTATGAACCTACTTGTGTGATTCAACAACTAAATAATAAATAATCAGTTATATTTAACAACACGTGTCTATGCAACATTATTGGCAAAGTGTGGATAAAGATCCACTGGTGGCAGTTGGTGAAAGGAGACATAAGCAAGTCGTGTCCAAAGGTGGACCTGGGTTTGAGGGAAACAAACTAGGGACACTGGGGGTGCGCGACAGGGACAGATTCCTGTGCTTTAATGAACTACACTTTTTAAAGTAATGTATGTGTACATTTGGCAGAGAAACCATCCCAGCTATCTGTGTGAGTAGATCCTATTACTCCCCTTGTCATTACTTCTTTTGTTTGTTGTGGCTGGTTCTAAAAGATAAAGTTGGCAAAGTTTTTTTTTTTTTAAAGGCTTCTCTTACAGCTACACAATTTTGCTAGAAACATCTTATTGTTTTATTTCATCTAAATTACTCAACTATCTGGTTAGGCACTGGTTAGGCCTCACCTTGAGTATTGTGTCCAGTTCTGGACACCACACTTCAAGAAGGATGCTGACAGATTGGAACAAGTTTAGAGGAGGGCAACAAGGATGATCAGGGGGCTGGAAACCAAGCCCTGTGAGAAAAGACTAAATGAATTGGGGATGTTTAGCTTTGAGAAAAGACAGAAGGGTGATATGATAGCACTTTTCAGATACTTGGAAGGCTGTCATACAGAGGAGGGGCAGGAACTGTTCTCAATCATCCCAGAGTGCAGGACAGGCAACAATGGGCTCAAGTTACAGGAAGCCAGATTTTGATTGAATATCAGGAAAAACATCCTAACTGTTAGAGCAGTAAGACAGTGGAACCAATTACCTTGAGAGGTGGTGAGTGCTCCAATACTGGAGACATTCCAGATAAACTTAGACAACCACCTGGCAGATATCCTTTGATTTGTATTCCTGCATCAAGCAGGGGGTTGGACTTGATGGCCTTATAGGCCCCTTCCAACTTCACTATTCTATGATTCTAAAAAAACCCACACCATTCTCTATCTTTGGAATAGCTTACAGTAATGTTGTGTTTTCTAAAAGGACTTTAAAACTATTTTATGAAGGAACCACTGTCATCTGAGGCCAACTAATCAGATGGTGCAGCAGAGTTCATTCTGGAAGTCATTCAGTAGATATTGGTCATCTGGACAGTGGCTGGGACCAGCCTAATTTTGCTGGGATTTTGTATTAGCTTCTCTCTAGTGAGGATAATTTTTTTTTAAAAAATGAAGATCATATTTATTGAGAAATAGTTGTGATCATGATGCATAAAATATTTACAATCCTGTTTACCATTCAGTGCTCTTTGATTTTGGCTTTAAAATCAGATAACAGAAGGGTGTGGGTGCTGATAGCAAACAGAATGTTGATGGTGCTGTATATTGTGCAGCTGTGACACATAACATGGAGATCAGCAAATGTTAGAAAATGCATCAACTAAGAACTTATTCAAAGAGCAAGCCTACAGCTTCCTGTAGTCATTTCCGAATGACTAGTGGCAATCCTGTGCATGCAAGCATGATCCAGCATTTGGGATAATGCTAACTGACCTTACGAATGTCATTAGTCTCAATTCTCCATTTGGAAAAAAAATAGTCATAAACGTGGTATGTTTTTTAATGGAAAAAATTTGATTCTACACCTTGCCCCCTTACACAATGGAGTAGGCCAATATTAGCATGTGTTATCAATGTACTGTCTTGCATATGTCTTGATATGCCAAAACACAAACCTCTTCAGATGTTCTCCAAGTGTTGCAAATGATTCCAACTCAGTCACATTAGCTCTCAGATTTTCAAAAGAAAACACTATTCCATCCCTGACAGCAGTTATTAAGTGCCTCCCAGGTCCTCAGCCACAGAGGGGTACTTGACACTATGTAGGTACCCTTGAGTACCCAAGAGTGTGGTCCCCAGAGATTTGTCTGTCTTCTATATTTAAATATATAAGTAGGGTATTTAGGGACAAACTAGACTCCTAAAGAAAACTGCACAATTAATAATCCTCCATAGCATATTAGTAAAAAACAACTGTACCCAAAGGGCTTGATCTTCAAACATCTTATAGGCCTGTTTTATTTTCTACACCAAATTTAAACAGAATTTAAGCTTACATTAGGAAAGCTGAATGACCAGCGAGGAAGCACTACAATCTGACAAGGAGAAAATACAAAGAAGATGGAAACAGTATATTGAAGACCAACATTCCCTCTAATTTTCCCAAGCGCTGGGTGGGGGCCCTGCCCTGTACATATGGGTTTTTGACCACAACCAGAAGCAAATGGGTGGCAACACTGGCTCGCCTATGTGCCCCCGATGCAGCGCTGCACGGCCACATGGGAATGTTACTGAAGACTGATACAGAAGGTGCATTTTATCCCCTTGTCTGTTCAATCTATACGTAGAACATATCATATGGAAAGCCAGACTAGATCCAGTTGAAAGAGGAGTGAAAACTGGTGGAAGAAACATTAATTATTTAAGATATGAAGATGCCCCCAATTTACCGTCAGAAACAAACAATCATTTTAAATGATTTCTGCTGAAAGTGAAAGAAAAAAGTGCCAAAGCAGGACAAAAATCATGACTACAGAAGAACTGCACAACTTTAACATTGACAATGAAGAAATTTAATTAGTTAGAGATTTTGTTTACCTTGGTTCAATCATCAATCCGAAGGGAGACTGCAGCCAAGAAATCAGAACAAGATTGAGACCCAGAAGGGCAGCAATGAAGGAATTATAAAAGATAATCAAGTGTCAGGATGTGTCACTGGAGACCAAGACCAAGATCAGCCACACTCTTATATTTCCGATCACCATTATGGGTGTGAAAGCTGGACAGTAAAGAAAGCTAAGAAGAAGAAAAAATGATTCTTCTGAAATGTGGGGCTGGAGGAGAGCTGTGCAGATTCCCTGTACTGCCAGAAAAATGAACAAGTGGGTCTTAGATCAAATCAAGCCTGAACTATCTCTGGAGACAAAAATGATGAAACTGAGGCTGTCCTACCTTGGGCACATCATGAGTAGACAGGATTCTCTGGAAAAGACAAAAATGCAGGGAAAGGTCAAAGGCAGCAAGAAAAGAGAAAGACCAAATATGAGATAGATTAACTCCCTAAAGGAATTCACAGGCTTCATTTGGCAATAGCTGAGCAGGGCTGTTGAGGGCAGGACATTTTGGAGATCTCTCATTCATAGGGTCGCCATAAGTTGGAGGCAGCTTGGCGACACATAACAACAACAGCAGAACAGTTTATCTACAGAACAGAAGGATACTACAAGAGTGGGAATAGATTTTGCCCTTCCAAAGTATGCTTCATCCAACAGTATTTATCTACCAACAAAATGAACATTGTTTTCCTTCTACAATTCCTGCATGCCACAGTATCTGCTACGGAAGACTGGGTGTCCCTCCAGAGAAAGTGTGCAAGGGCATTGGGATATGACTATGGGATACAGGTGGAAGATCTAGGTGAAGAACTGGATGGGAGAGTGTATCCCTGTGAATCTGCTGGACTTCTCACCAGCTTTCAATACTATTAAACATAATATCATTTTATATTTCCTCTCTGGGATTAGACTTGGGGGAATTGTTTTGCAGTGGCTCCAGTCTTTTCTTGAGGGGTGAGCTATGAAATTTGTACTGAATACCCTGGCCATTGGCCTGTGGGATCCCTTGGAATTCTGTTTTATCTCTTCCACACTATTTAATACATATATGAGACCACTTGGAGAGGTTGTCCAGTCTTTGGAGTTTTTATGCTACCAGTAGCCCAACACTATTTTGTTTTTCATCCAATTCTGGGTAAACTGTTTTGGTTTTAAACTGGTGACTGTTGTCAGTTATGGACAGGATGGGGGCAAGAAACTTGAAGCTTAATCCAGACAAAACAGTGGTACTCCTGGTAATTCAAAAGATAGATCTGTGAATGGAGGTCCAACCCGTCTTGGATGGGGTTATACTCCCACTGAAAACAGTTTGGGTGTATTCTTGGATCAGTAGCCAGTAGCGGATATGTATAATTGAAACTAGTGGACCAGCAGGTCCAGGATGCAGCAGCTAGATTCTTCGCTGGAACTGGTTACATGAAATTCTTTGTAATGACACCTTTACGGGCTATTGATACATTTCTCCACCTAATTGAAAGTGCTGTTTTTGACCTATAAAACAATTTATTGTATACTAGCTATTTTAATGTACATTTTTGTAAATGTTTTGTAAGCTCTCTTGAGTCTTTCTCTTGGGAGAAAGATTGGGTATTAAGTAAACAAAAAACAATCAGTGAAAACTAGAATAGATCCATTGAATTAGCATTTGTAAACCCATTGGTGCGGAAGTTCTAGTGAACTCCAACTGGGGCTAACAATTGGATTTAGCCTATAATGTTCTTTTTGTGAATTTCTCAACAACTTTGACTGATAAAGTTTCCATGGATAAAATTTACCAATGGCCCTTTGGTAAAGTTGACCATTGTAACATTGATTTACAGCAATCCAAGACAGCCAAATTCATATGTTCTTTTTGAACATTAATAACTGTTAATCCACTTCCAGGCTTTGTATTGATACAGCTTTCTATCCTCCCACCTCAGTTTCTGAAGCTGTGCGATAGATCCTCTTGCCTGCTTTTGTCCTTCAAAAGGTATATCTTTGTACCTTGGACAAAGGTTAGTAAGACTTATACTGTGTTTATGGAGAGATAGAGATAGAGAGAGAGAGAGAGAGAGAGAGAGAGAGATTCATTGTTGTTTTCAGAACACTGGGAGCCTCAGTTTGTTGCTGCTTTTATGAAAATGCCTACAGTCTCAGAGAATAACAACACTATGTTAGGAAGTAAAGAAATAACTATTGGATTGTCTTTAGTCACAACTAAAACATTTTGAGTGCAATTGTTTTTAGTGGTACAGCTAAGCATACACATAACTTTCCATCTGCCCCCATCCTGAAAGCCTTCATGTTTAACTTTTCTGAGTCTTATGTGAAAATAAATTGAATTTAAAACACTGAACCACAGCTGATTCATGTTCTAAGTTATGGCTGTTCCTGAAAATATCATGTGACTATGTCAGAATTGGTATTCCACCAACAGTTCCTTTAACAGCATTGCTTCTTTCTTAACTACCTGTCATTTTCTCCAATGGTCCTGATGAGTCCATGCAGAAAGCACCTCTTGTTCCTTTGAGTGTTCCAGATACAATCTGTCCAAATGCTTCAGCGGAATGTTAATAAATGCAGAGGCAGCTGTAGAGAACCAGCAGTGAAAGAGTATTTTCCCAAGAGGTTTTTGTTTTAGAAGTTTCATTTTTGAATCCTGACTTGTAAGACATAATGGTATAAATGTTCTCTAAAAGCAATTAAGGGTGCTCACAGTCATGTCTGTCTAATTATTATGTCAAAGGCCAAATGTGTCAACATGGGAGAGGCACTGTTTCAGATACCCAGGAACCCAACCCATATGGGCAGTGTATAAAGATAATGTATCAGTGGAGCTTGGACTGGGAGCCTCTGCATACCTGTACAGATGTCCAATTTAACAAGCTGTTGAATGTGTTGCAGTCGCTTATGAGACAGATTAGGTTAGCTGATCTGCTAGTTTGCACCCTCGCATCTCTAGAACCTGGGCAGACCCCAGCTACCCACGCTGGTCACTGGATCTTCTGAGATGGGAAAGATGATAAGAACTATTCTAGTTAAGCCTTCCATGATCCAGAAGGTCTTTCTGAGCTCTGGTGTCTTCCTCTATCCTTATTTTCATCGTAAATCAGTTTAATTATCTGGTTTAGTTCTGACATCCTGTGATGGTAGCAAAGTGATTCTGTAGCCACCAAGAGGTTCTACAACATACTCCAGCTTGAGTTTGCTTGTACCCCTTTTGCATTTTCTGCCAGCTTTGATTCCACCATCCTCAGCCTTCTAAAAACCTCTTCTTATTAGGTGGGTTTTTGTAACTATTTTCAATTACAAATGGAATTACTATTTTTGTTGGATTTTTTTTTACACCTATCAATACTATTTCAGTTTTTAAATATTCTTAAAATGTACTGTGAATGGTTAAAATAAAGCATGTTGCTTATATATTGACAGATAGCACTTAAAGGACTCTTAGAACGGTTTACAATTTAATTATGCAGGCTACACATTGCCCCAACCCCCCAGCAAGCTGGGTACTCAATTTACTGACTTTGGAAAGATGGAAGGCTGAGTGAACCTGGGTTGTGAGCAGAGGTTTGGCTGCAGTACAGCAGTTGAACCATGTTTTTCCCATAAAAAGTTAGTTTTTTGTGTCTGTCATGGAGATATCCAGGTTTTTTATAAAATGATTGGTGAGATGTAAAATATGGATGTTTGAGAGCCATTGTTCTAGTCTTTATTCTCCACTGAAATGAAACCTAGGTACATTCAACTGAACAGAAAACATATTCATCCTCCATTAACCTTCACATTTTTCTTCTTCTCTTCTGTGGCTTCACCTATGCTGACTTTGGCCCTTTAAAGTTCCACAGTGGAATCACAGTGTGGTGAATGGGATAGAGTGATGGACCAGGACTTTGGAAAACAGGGTTTAAATCCCCACTTAACCATGGAAACTCACCAGGGGAGTGGAATTGGTAAAACCACACCTTAAATATCTCACCTACCTTGAAAGCCCAATTAGGGTCAATATAAGTCAGTTACAACTTGACAGCAATGAACACACACACAAACACAAGCTCCACAAGGCAGCTATTAGTCTTTTTGTTTTGTTGGAAAGCACTGTGCACATTGATGGCACTATAAGAAGAATAAATATGGAAGTCTGGAGAATTTTTGTTTGAAACCCAAAGGTTACTGGCCAGTTTGTGGGGAGGGCACCTGCTGTTGATTACGAACTTTCCAAAATAATTTTTAAAATGCAAATGTTAGATGGGACAGATAATACGTTCAGAAACTGAAAAGACTGGAGATTTGTAAATGAACTCCCAGAAGACCTTTTCTCCCTGATGAAATCCTACTTTTTTTTTCATCCTTAAATTGCACTTTCTTAATGAGGTAAAACAAGATTATGGAGATCATTTTTAATGAGAATTCAGGAACATTACTGGGTTAGGTGAGAAGTATGAAAACACTTAACCTCAGTTCATTGGTCTGCCCTTTATTAGCATTTTCCTTCTACAGACATTCATATAATTGCAGTTTCCAAAAGCCCCATCTCAACCATTTGGTCCTTATATCTGGTCTTTGCCAGGAGATACAAAATCAACCACAGAATACAAATCAATCATAAGCATCTTTTTTTCTCACTCAAAGATTCAGTAGGATGTGTGTGGGTTAAGACAGCCATATAAAGGAGTTTGATTAGATAAAGTAGCCTTCCTCAGCACAGTGCCTTCCAATAGTTTTGGACTACAGCTGCCATCATCCCTCACCATTGGCCATATCACTTTGGGCTTATGGGAGCTGTAGTCCAAACATAAGGAGCATGTCAGGTTGGAGGAAGCTGGGATAAAATGTGAAAATGTGTATCTGGTATGACTGTAAAGATCTTGGGGCTCGAAGGATAAGTATCAACAGGAATTTGCCAACAAAGTAGAGGATAAATTCACAGTGAGCAAGATTGGCCAAAAACTTTATTAAGAGCCACTAATCTGAGATCATGAATTAAAATATCAAACTGAGGTGGTAAAACGGTTTTAGTTGGACAAGTGTTCCAGGAGAGTTGTACAAAGGTGTAATTGGGGGTTGAATAGGGATGAGTATTTTGAGTTACGTATGCAGAAACTACACACTAGAGCAGAAGCCATTCCACTTCTAGAACAGTTAGTGCCATCAACTGATTGCAGGTCACAGAAAGAGCAAAAGCCAAAGTATGTCAGACAGAAGTTTTATGTTGAGAGACAATCCTTTATTCACAGTTCTAAAAAAAACAAAAAAACAAAAACACCACTAGATGTATTGGGCAAATCAATATTTCTTAGAGCACCAATATGTCTTAATAGAGATGGGCATGAACTACAGCTCGGCGGTTTGGCCCAGATGTTCCATGGGCACTGAGCACTCACCTCTCCTGCCTCCTCTCTGCATTTGCCTATCCCCCTCCAACTGAACGCTTCCCTCCCTGCCCCTCAGCACAATTGCCCACTCACCAATTGCAGCATACACTTCTCTCCTCCACCTCCTGTGGCAGTCACCCACTCAAAGACAGTGCTGTGGACTTACCTGCCCCACCTCCTCCTCTGAGGGGGTGGCTGCTGGAGGAGGCAGAGGTGGGAAGCATACTCTGTGATTGGTGAATGGGCAATCATGCAGAGGAGGGAAGCACATTTCAGCCAGAGAATGGGTGAGTGCACAGAGGAGGCGGGAGAGGGGAATGTGCGATGCCTGCGGAACACCTGTGTGGGCGCTGTGCCAAAGTGGGCCAAACCGCCAAATTGTGGTTTGTGCCCACCTCTATTTCTTAATTATTATGTTAAAGGCTTGATTTCTGCTTTGGGTTGTGCATTTATTACACCTGAATTAAGGTGTCATTTGATGTTCCTAATTTACTCTTTGTTTTTTGTTTTAGGATGGTCAGTATCCACTCCTTCATGCTTTACTGCCACACCTGCTTAGTTTTCTTAGGATGTCAGCTGTTTCTGCATTGTGCTTTTTAAGACTGTTTAAAATTTTAAAATTATCACTTTTGCACCATAACACAAAAGTCAAAACCAAAAATTTTAAAAATGGAATAATTTTTTAAAAAATTAATTGAAGAAGTAACAGTTTGAAAATGGGCAGGTAAAATGAAAGAAGGGAGGAGAAAGTGAAGTAGGTGGGAGAGGGCAGAGAAGTAAGCAGAAGCAAGGGTGGCAATTGTGTTGAGACTGAGAACTAAGAGAGCAGTTCTGGATGTCCCAGGAGGACCAAGGACATCCAGCAACAATGTGTGGAGCCTGGTTTTGGGATGAGCTATTCAAATCTATGACCAAAAAATGCCCCAGAATGACTGTAGATAACCTTAATATATGGATGTATTCATAGCCCTAAACCCTATTCAGGCATTTTGCTTACATATTCATTAAGAGGAGGAGGACCTGCCAAGTAGCCTCGCCATTGGGCATAAGGAATAGTCCCAGCCCCTTGCACCATCCAGTATGACATGAATGTCTACAGGAAAAGTACCTTCTCAGAAACAGCTGTTGTTATTGCAATTGTACAGGGCCCCAGCTTTGTATGTGCAACTAAATTAATAAATGCTGTGTCCCTGCACACATCCACACTTGAGATGCATACTCCAGGAACAAAGCGTGAGTTACCATCATGCATTGATTTTGCAATGTGGCTACTTGGCATGTCCCATTCACATATTGGGGCAACACATGAGTAAACGGCTGGAAGAGTATTTGCATTCCATTCCATCTCCCCTTGCTCCCAAAAAGACTAAGTTTATTGACGGAGTGCAAAGCAGCAATGCGTATGGACAAAGCAATTCCTACGGATTATCTCTGCCTTCCCTGCCCAACAAGCTGAGTCCAAAATCTGGGAAAGAACATCCAGCAGTCAACTTTTTGATGCATCGTTATGACATGTAATCAGAAAAATTTATCCTCATCTCATTCTTTGTATCTTTCCCATTGTCTTTAATAACAGATGATCAATTTGTTGTGTGTTTCTCCCATGTAGATCATGTCACATAGCAATAACCAATTTCTTCATTTGACAAAATTTGTAGACAAATATTGTTCAACACATATACATACAGATGCTTTTATTACTGGGCACAGTCATAAAAGAAGATAAATGTATTAATAAAAAAGTACTCAGGTTGTTGTAACAATTTTGTTTTTGCTTTAAACACAGGGATACAAACTATATTCCCACAACTTCAAATGCATGTTTTTTCTATGATCAATAGCTAGAATAAATTATTTTGTACTGCAGGCAATGTATCAGGCCACAGATAAAAAACTTTTGGAATGACTTTATTGTTCTCTAATCTATTAGTAATAGTGCACAGTCATTTGATTCAGCACACAAAATTCTCACTGCCAAATGAAGACATTTGATATTTCTATATGACATGATATATGTGGCAGAAATATGCACCAGTAAATTGGTAATCTATTAGAGGCAATGGGAAGGATCCCTCATGGCATTGAGCTTCAATTTCTCACTAACTTCAATATACTCCTTTTTAGGAATTGGTCTGAAATTTGAAGATCTAGATTTTTATCTATTAATCTAATTTTGAGATCTTGTTCATTTTTAACAACTGAGACTTTCGGGTAGTGCCAGCAAAGAGATTCCAAAAGGATAATCCAGGATGATTGACATCTGTTTCCTCAGATGTTGACAGTTTTGGCTATAATGGAGACATCACAAATGCTGGTGAAAAAAAATGATTTGGGGAAAAAAAGCATTACAAAATGAGTATTTTCTGTCACAAGGACATCCATTGTACATACATTAGGTTCATCTGCCTTTGTTCCCCAAACCAGCTAAATATATGAAATTAGGTTGCAGCTATTCTCTTGCTCTGTTTTTTCCTCCTTTGTCAAGGAAAAAAAAGGCTGAACAAACTAACATGTACACAGTGTTTCCATTGATCATAGTGTACAGATTATCATCCATTAGCATAACTTTATTTAAAACATACATTTTTTGCAACATTACAATAATATACTGTATAGGAACACCCTGGGAAAAGAGGGATCAAATGCTTCTACTCCACCATCTCAGGTGATAATTTGCTTCTTTATCCTCTTTCACACTGAACTTGGAGACTTCTGGTTTGGAAGCACCCTCCACACTTTTCTAGCCTACAGCTGCAGGGTGTGGCTACAGTAGGTCCAGAGAAGGCCAACTGGCACTGCCGTTTCCTTGGATTCACAGTGCACCTGGCAACGAATCAGTCTTTAAAGTTCTCTGCTAGAGAACTCCAGTGCTATAGTTGAGGGGAAAATATCTCAGAACCACATCATATGGCAGATCCCGAAATTATGTAGGATGGAGCCACAGCAGTAAATGGCTATTAATGTTTAGTGTAGATGAGATGTTATGTTATGTGCCATTAGGTCAGAACAACTCTTAACAAGGCTTTCAAGGTAAGTGCAATAACCCAGGAGTGGTTTTATCGGTTCCACAACCCTAGTGAGCTTCTATGGCTGAGCAGAAATTCGAACTCAGACCTTCTGAGTCCCAGTCTGTCACTCTATTCACTACATCACACTGAATATCCTGTAGTGTAGAAACAAAAGAGAAACAGTGAGATGTAAGGGAGGAGAGTAGGGACACAAAGTGAACACCATGTCCTTCCAATCTTCATAATGTTATATAAATAGTATAATCAGCAAATTTTGATAGCAGGACAACACTCATTCTTTTTCTAGGCACTTCCAGTTCTCTCTCTTGTTTTCCATACCTTCTTATATCCCACCTTTCTCTGTTTTTTCCTTCTTCTCCTTCCTCAATGACAACCTGTTTCCTTCTTTCTTCCACCCGATCTAAGATGATTGTCACTGACTGGCTGACCTCTTAGGCTTACTACAAAAAGTTCAGAATATGAGAAGATATCTACTGGGTCACAACAATGATCTACCTAGCCCAGCGGCTTGTTTTTCACACTGGCCACACAGGTGTGGACAAAGTATAACTTTGAAGCCATCCACATCACCACATCCCGAAGAAGAAAATTCCACAGTTTAACTTTATGTTGTGCCATAAAACATTTCATTGTTAGTCCCTATGTCCTACACAGATAGGGGTGGACAAAGAAAGCGCTTTCAGCTTGGCCATACATGTTTCATGTGCTATGCTGTCTGCCTTGAAACCATAAAGGACACAGAGAAAAATGAATCAGTTTCTATAATTATTCCATTCCACATTGCCAGGTCACAAGTATTGCACTGCATGAGATTTCAGGGTCAAAACCTGACAATAGACGGTGGGTGCTCATAACATCACATGGAAGGGCCCTGGGATGTCCAAAGGGTGTATCTTTGTGATGCCACAGCAATGGAACCAGCACTGGTTTGGTAGCAAGCAAGCAATACACATATGGACACCTTCATGCTGAGCCAATACCCCTTGATGCAAGCTGAGAATCAGTGAAAATGGGTGCCAGGTTTCAAAAACAGCTTTATTGCCTGAACCTCCTCAACCTCTCCTTCTGTGGTACCATTTACCAGATCTGTCTCTCTGCATGGAGACCTGAAAAAGAACAGCAACTCCCTCAGACTCCAGCTGGCACCCTGAGGTCTACTGCTGATAATATCAGAGTTGGTTGTTGGGGAGGGGGGAGGTCATTTCATACAATAGTGCCACTACTATTTTTATCCCACTGCTCTTCCACTACAGTCTGGAGGTTTGAAAGGGTGAGCATATAGAACTGTCACCAGTTATTCTACCATATGTAATGTCTTACTACTACCAGAAGCACACACCCTTTTTATTTTATTATTCCCTTCCATGCTTATTGTAGCTGGATTACAAAGGATAAAACAATAAAAAGGTTCAGGCAATATAAAATAAAACAAAGATGTTATTATTAAAAAAACAAATATACCACTGTAAAAAAATCTATTTTAAAAGCATATAATATATACACCAGTGTGGTCAAGAGCAGTGGTTCCTAACCTTGAGTAACCTGAGTGTTATTGGTCTGTAACTCCCAGAAAGACTTTGTGGGGTAGAACTAGTAAAACCACTCCTTAAATATCTCACTTACCTTGGAAGTTCTATTAGGGTTGCTGTTAAATTGGTTCCAACTTGACAGCACATTACACATACAAGATAATACTAGTTTTTTTTCTCTTGAAGCCTTAAGAGAATGAAAAAGGAGGCTGATGTTCTAATCCCTGGCCAACCAATAGCTAATTTCAGTATCAGCCTCCACCTCATAGTTAATACAGTGTCATTGGGTTTTTGGTTAGGATTGTCATATACAAGTTCTCCAAATCTGGGCAGCCTAATTTTCATGTTGTACACATTTGCATAAAATGTTAATTAATACAGCTTTTTCATATTATGCAAATTACGTATATTAATTATTGCATTATATTTTTTTATGAATGGCTAGCGTCCTGTTGTACAGCTATGACAGTGTAGTGGAAATGACTCATGTGGACCCTTAAATCAAAGCAGGAACTCAATCAGCAGCAATCTGATACTGCTGCCATTCCCACTATTTTGGTGTAACTACTCAATAGAAGATATCTGTGAAGATTCTCAGTCATCCAGGTGAGGTTATCTGGAAGTTGAGTCATGGCAACTGGACTTCTTTCTTCTTAGGTTGAAACATTTTGCTACTCACACAAGTAGCTTCTTCAGTCTGAGGACAGTGTAGGAGACCCCTGATATATCCTCCACATTGATTTTACTTCCAACAGTGGTCTTTCTGGTGTGTGGTCCTGATATTTCTGGGGACGGATGAAAGGGCAGCATGATAAATGGGATACAATCTGACCACTGCTAACAACTGTTAACGACCCATGACAATGGATGGGGAAGGACTGCAGAAGTGGGATTTTCACTCACCCCCAGTCCTTTGTCCATCTAATGAGCCTATTCAGACCAGGGGGGAGTAAAACTTGGATGAGTAGCAAAACGTTTCAGCCTAAGAAGAAATAAGTCCAGTTGCCATGACTCAACTTCCAGATACTCAATAGGATACTGGCTGATATATTTTAGCCTTGGAATCATTGATAGAGTAACCACTGATCCGAGAAAGCCAGTATAGTGCAATGATTAGAGTGCTGGATTTGGAGCAGAGAGATGTTCAAATCCTGGCTCAGTCACAAAGTTAAGTAGTCACACAGTTTGGTACCTTTAGGTCAGTCCGTACTTCTCAGTCAAATTCTATCATAGGGTCATTTTCAGAAAAAATTGAGGGGAGGGAACCTTGTAAAGCAATTGTGTATATTGCTGGTATATGTAAATACATAATAGCATATTGCCACACACATTGGGCTCATAAAAAGGCTGCTATTTTTCTCATGAGAATATTCTCATGAGAAGGCTTCTGATAATATTCTCATGAGAAGACTACTAACCATTTTTTACTGCTGGCAAAAATAATAAGTAAATTAAACAAACACACTCAAGCAAACCCACCCGTAGAAAAACACAGTCACCCCTCAAGCAACACACTGTCACGTGATTTACCAAAAAAAGAAAAAGTAAAAGTGAGAGCAATCTACGTAAGGAAAAAAAACCTAAGCTGTTATTTCCTCCAGAGATGCAGATTTAATATTTGGCTAGAACTCAAAAATAGTCTACCTTAACTTTCTTTGCTGTATTTGGTTTTTCACACACACACACACACACACACACACACACACACACACACACACACACACACACACACACACACACACACACACACACACAAAGCAAGTGCCAATCCAGCATGCCACCTGCTTCCTAAACTTTCACCCCCATTAGCTATGGTTTTGTTTCACTAGTGTGCTATATTAGAAATGAGATTCATACCAGAGCTTGAACTTTTCATTACATAAATTACACCACCCACAATTCCTCAGCCAGAAGAGTATTGGCTGTGGCATTCTGGGAGTTGTAGTTTAAGAAAGTAACTCTGCCAGTCTCTGATTCTTGATGAGTATCAGTTTCCTATGCACATTTACTGAGGTGCAAGATTAATTTAACTTAATGTAGCAGCACATATAGCTGAATAAGTAGTCCAAAGAGCCATATCAAGACAAGTATGTATAAAATTAGTTCCTTTGTCTGAAATGTCTTTCCATAAATTTAAGATTCAGAGCAACCAAAAGCTCAACAACAAGCAGAGCCTTTTAAATTATTTTAATAATTTATACTCTCCATCCTTTTTTCTTTCCAATAGTACCTTTTTTCAAGGCAGTACTTAGCTAAGCTCTCAGCTAAGCGCTCAGAAGCTAGTAAGAATGTTTCTGGAAGGCCATGGAATTGTAGTGTCATAGACCTATACAACTATATTGTGGAAAGGGACTGCAAAAGTAATTTCAAAGCATGAAATGCAGTTATGGTGTATAAGGTCAAAGCTGTGAAATGTTTCTCTCTTTTTTGGACTATAGCTCCCGTAATCCCCCAGTTAGCATTCACTGCTATGGGTTAAACGCTTTCTTTGCAAATAGTGCAGGCATCTCTGCAAACTGATGCAAAAGGGATCACCTTAATGGGTAATATGGAAAGCTTAGGTTTGCCTGTTTCTATTGATTGGATTTAATTGCATCTCCTTCCCTCAAACCTTTGTCTTGCGTGATTTCCATGTCCAAACTGGACGACCGGTCACACTACGGGTGGGAGGTGTAGCTGCTACTCTTACACAAACGTAAGCTCAGGCCAACTCAATTTCTTCAAAATTGAGTTTCCAGCTCACCAACTGATCCCCTGCACACCTTTCACTGCCTGTACTGATTGTATCCTCTTCAGCCTACCTCCAATGAATCACTAGTGCAACTTAACCAGTTTGGATTCCATCTCCCCATCAGGAAAACAAAAGCCGCTCTTCCTTGCCTAGTGGAGAAATTTCCAAGAGAGTAGCCACATTGGCCTGTTGAAGCAAAAACAAGAAAGAATCTTCTGACACTTTAAAGTCTAACAGGTATTTGTGTTCATTTCCATGCATCCGAAGTTAGTAGCACATACTTCACATACTGTATATGTAAATTACCCTTCTCTCCTCCTCCTCATCTTAGAACTGCAGAGCTGGAAGGGACCTTATGGATTATCAAGTCCTTGTGAAGAAGGCACAGTGGGGAATCAAACTCCCAACCTTTGCCTCCACAGCCTGATACCTAAACCACTAAGCTATCTAGCAGTTTTTACCCAAGCCTTGATTAAAGGACACACTGTTTCCTCTCACCTTCACCTCATAGCCCTTCTAGACAAACAATACATATAACTATGTCCAATTTTTTTCTTTGTGGTTGCACTGTACTGCATTTTTAGGTCCAACACATCTCAGGTTCAATCCCTTCTAGATCCTATACGAAGCTTTATAGAGCTGCTGTCAGAGTAGGCAGTGTTAGGTACACCAGTGGCCTGAAGTGGGATAGGTCAGTTTTGTGTGCTTACGTAACTGCAAATTTTGTCTCAAGTCCTTATTAGTTGCAGTCATTCTCAGATGTAATGTAAACACTTCATGTGAACAATCCCATCCTTATGTTTATCTCCATTCTTATTCAGTTCTGTTTTATATCGTGTTCTACCAACTGCCCTGGAAGCTGCTGTGCCAAAAAATAAAAACATGTTGTAGGTTTTGCAAATAAAAAGGAAAAAATGAAAGAGTTAGGAACTGAAATATAATGTATTCTCGAAGGCTGAAATATAACTTTATTGAGAAATGCTAGTCCTTTTTTTTGCTGTACTGTTTTTATTTGAAGTTAATAATACATTTTCTTTCAATATTCTAGCAAAACCTACCCTTGTAATCATATTACTCAGATACTGAAAAGCAAAGGGAGAGTCATCATTCAGTCCCTTAGCAGATCAACCCAAAACTGGATTATTTCCCATCTAGGGTTGCTACCAAGTTTTAGGCAGGGGGTGACTTAATATGCTCCCCAAAGTCCATGATGTTATCCATGTCCAGGAAGATGTTTGTGCCCAGACTTTCTTGAATCAAAGCAAAGTCTGCCATTCCTTGACTGCAAGCCTGCTGTGATAGATTTTTTTTTCTTCCCCTTCCCCATTCCTGGCAAAGAGATATCTGGCTCAACTACATGCCAGATTGATGCTCTTTGTGGCAGATCCCTTAATAATATTCAAGTCTCTTAGGCCTGGAACATAAAAGCTCAGCAACAGCAGAGATTTCTATCTCCAGTATTTTGCTGATATATGAGAACACCCGGTTATTTCTCCCCTGCTCATTCCCCCGTCAACACACATACATACACACACAAAATGTATTCACACACCCATGCCCTCAGGCCTCACGATAAGATTGTTTCTGCCTTTATGCAGGACAAGCAAGTTATTTTTAGTTTTATCAAATTTACAGGCAGTGACAGAAAGTTTACACTTGGGGCTAAATTACATCAGTGCAATATTTTCTAATTTATATATATTCAGATGCTATACATGTACATGAAGATGCCTCTGTGACAACTGTAGCTACTTCTCCAAATCCAACATATGTATCGTGCAAAATTAGCTCTCAGTTTTGAGTCGGAATAGCACAGGTACAATTAGTCTAAGACCTTCACTGGAAAAGGCTGTCAAGACCACCCCTCCCAAATGATCAGTACAACATACATTAAATGGTGTGTAGAAACATCTGTCCAATTGTCTAATGTTGTCGTCTTCACATTTCACTTATTCAGCACACCTCAACTTACTGCCTTCAATATGTTTTGGACTTCCATCTCATTTATCATGATTAGAGATGGGCATGAACCGCTGGTTTGGCAGTTTGGTACGGTTTGTTTCCTGGCCAAACAGGTGATCTGCGGTTCGGCGCATCACTCCCTCCAGCAGGTGCCCATTCAGCAGCATGGCCCTGCCCTACCTCCTCTGGGTCCATAATAGTTCATGATAGCTGAAGATGATGGGAGTTGATGTCAGAATATCTGGAGGTTATCAACTTGGGAAAGACTAGTATAACATTAGAAAACCTACTGGATCCAAACAGAAACTGTACCAACATAGCTTTTCATGTATGAGAGTTGTTTCATACTGTTCCATATTCAGTGGTTCCATTCCAGGTGACCTGGCCACACCATTAGGCAGAATGATCAGATTGCCTCCAGTAGCTGTTGCTGTAAGAAGGCAAATAAAGTAGTTCTAAATCAATTGCTCCTTAATCTTCTGTTGTTTTTTGTTCAAGAATTGAGCTATGTATGCCACATAACTTGCCTTGCCCTCCAGAACAACCTTGCCATCTCAGGTGAGATGGAGAATGCTATGCTATCACTAACACTATGTTAAAGTAAAATTGAATTGCCAGTTCAGTCCTTTTCTGTGTGTGGGCTGCATTGCCCTCCATTGCTGGCTCCTCCAGATGGGCACAAACTGCTGGTTTGGTGGTTCATACCAGTTCATTTAGAGGCTAAACAGGTGTTTAGTGCTTCTCAGTCCTGCCTCCTCTGGCAGGCACTCACTCAGAGGCAGTGCCTGGAGAAGGATGGGCAAGGAAGCCAGAACGTTGCTTCTGAGTGGGCACTTGCCAGAAGAGGCAGGGCTAGGAAGCGCTGAACACCAACCCAGCAACTCAGTGGTTTGTGCTCATCTCTACTGGCCACTCAAAATGATAATACAATCACCATAATCACCATCTACCTTCTTTCCAATGCCTCTGAGTTAAATATTAAAAAGCATGTTTGCATGTGCATGTGACAAAGCAGAACTTCTCTTGAATGGCTGCTTACTGGAATTGTAGACTATTTATACCTAAATAAACCTATATATATATAAATTTTAAAACCTCAAGTTTGCAATAGCATACATATGGGAGTAACTTCTGAACTTCATAACTTCTGACAGCTCACTCATATATATGATTATTCAGAAGTAAGTCCCATTGAGTTCAGTGGGGCTTCCTCCTAGGTGATTATATTTAAATCAACAATTTTACCGTTCATTGCCCTACTCATCATTCAATCTAATGTATACTTATTTGGAGTAAGCCCTATTAAACTAAGGAGGACTTACTTCTGAGTAGAGAGGTATTAGATTATAGTGTTAGTGTGTGGCATTGCAATAATGAAATCATCACACCTATAAAACTCCAATTTAATAACGCTTACTTGCAAAAGAAAACTATGTAAAAGTTTAAGGGGCCCCACCCTTTAATTTAACATGCACATTTAGTAATATGTCTAGACAGTGCTCTCCCCCTTAAAGCATAGTACTTACAATATTCTAATTAACATATCTAAGGTTCAAAATAGAATGTTTTATAAGAGCCCAGTATTTCTTTTCAACCATTCATTATTGGATAATTGAATAATGCAAGCCTGATTTTTTTCCCCCTTTCCATTTCTCTTACGCAGCACACCTGAGACAGCAAACAGATTCACAGAGTTACCTCACTTACCTTACTTTACTTGGATTGCAGAAGCATTACATTTTGTGCCATGTGTTGAACAACACATTTCACTGACGAAAATCCACACAGTAATCGGCTGTAAGCGCTTATGTCTCATAACGTCATTATACCTCACAATTGTCAAATTATCTCCTTCTGATGCATGTCTCCTCCTTGTTTTATGAGCTGAGAAAAGAAAAGAAAGACATTGTAGCTTAAGGATCATAAACTGTCCTTTTGTTTAAAACATGAAACACTTTGCTATGGGAAGACCAGTGGGCTAACGGGTGAACCTTATGTTTTAAAGACCACAGAACTAGATAGATTTAGGGAATGCAAGCTTCTCATGTTATAATTGGCTCCACAGTGAGAACCGTTCTCTGCTTCCATGTGCTTTGTCCCTGGAGTGCCACAATGTCATTGTACTTTATGGAAAACAATGGATATCCTGCGAGTACCATGTTTCCCCGAAAATAAGACAGGGTCTTATATTAATTTTTGCTCCAAAAAACGCATTAGGGCTTATTTTCAGGGGATGTTTTATTTTAAAGTCATGTCATCTTCTGGTTGCTGCACAATGCTGCACAATGGTGGAGGGCGGGGTTTCACTTAACTAGGGCTTATTTGTGGGGTAGGGCTTATATTTCGAGCATCCTGAAAAATCATACTAGGGCTTATTTTCAGGTTAGGTCTTATTTTCGGGGAAACAGGGTAGATGGAGAAATATAATGCAGTACACTTATAGCAACCAATAGCGTCTTCTGTGACATTACTGCTGCACTAGAGTGCATCAATAATCTTAGGCTGGTAAAGCAAATCAGCATTCTATAAGGCAACTCTAAATGGGGGCAGCCTAACCAAAACCTTTTAACTTTTAAACTGGGCTTCTGATCAGCATCAAATTTGCGTAGTTTTAGCAGAGAGTCAGCTCCTATTCTGTGCCAAATTTAAGGAAGTTTGGGCAAAGGGTTTTGATTTATGATTTTTTTTAAAGTAAAACTATTTTCCCCCAATAGGTATCCCCAAAACGGAATCATGCTAAGAAGCTTGCTACTTATGTCTTTCATGTCTTCCTTGTTTTTTAATATATTTCCTATTTTTATTTTATTTTATATTAAATTAACTTAAACCATGACTATTAAAACTAAGGAAAACTTGTGTGTTTTTTTAAAGAAAGTCACACTTCTATGGCAAGAGTATTTACATTCTTACAGAACTGCTTACTACATTTTAAAGAGTCAAGGCCACTTTAATTTTTCTGTATTGTAATTTGTGTGCACCCACTGCAGTTTGCATGATCACAGTGTCCCTTTTAAGAGATACTCTAGTTGTGTGAATTGCTGCAGTAAGGTGTTTACTACCCCACATGGGCATATCTGTTCATTAAATGAATACCTCCACGTTATTCTGGCTGAGCTGTAAGCATGCCAATTCCACAGATGGACAGATGGGGCCACGAAGTAGTGGCAATGATTACTCATATGCATGTACAAGGATTTTATAAGATATCATAATATCAGATTTGCTCATATTGAATGCTGGCTGGGTAGCTCAGTGAGTTGGAGATCTGAACATAGAGCCATAGATTGGGAGCGCAATTCCTCACTGTGCCTTCAACCTGTGTAGCCTTGGGCAACCTACACAGTTGCATTAGTCCCCAGAAGAAGGGACTAGTAAACCACTACTTTAGCTTGATAGATCTCCATTTTCCTAGGTCTGTATATGCAGCACCATCTTATTAGAGAATACAAGCAGTACAGGCATGGAAAATAATTCTCTGCTTTTCAAGAATTGTCTGGTGCATACCTCTTGACTGTGATATTCCCAAGGCCAGGCAGTGCAACTGTGATGGCATGAACAGTGAACAGTGATATGTTAATTTCTCCAAGATTTCATACTATTTTTATGCCTAAATACACTAGCGTTGATAAATATAAAATCTTAAAGTACAGGATTAAATCTATAAAGATGGGCGTCAGGATCCTAGTAGTATTTACATAAGATTTTTGTAACTTCTTGTGGCCACTTGTGACTTATTGATCATTTGCCAGGACATACCGTAGTTGTGTGCTTGCTCATGCACCCTCCTGCCCAATCAAGATGCATTTAGGCACCTTGTCAATTAATTGCAATTAGCTGGTCAAGTTACACAGACCTTACATGAGCACCATTTGGAGTCCAGCAAGCTTTTACTTGCCTCCAGCCCCATATCCTTGTTTTCCTTGTTGTTCGGTCTAGCTATACTGTATAGTCTAACAAAAGCATCCAGAGCTCCTGATCAGTATCAGGCCTCTGTGTTCCCTTATGATATAAATATAAAATAATAGAAATTCTCAAAAGTTTGATATTTTCTCTCTGGGAATACTCTAGATGTTCTTACGGTACATATTACTTGGATAGCAGATTGACACTTAACTGTACTACAGGAAGGCCTGTCCATTCTATCTCCTCTGCTTACTTATGCCCTCAGGCTACGCACAAACTGAATGTGCCTGAGACAACAGCAGAAACCAGAAAAACCTCTCCCTTGCCACTTCTTTTTGGTATGCAGAAGCTTCATTTCCCAGCTGCAAAGAGAATCATGTATCTGAAGATACTGGTGACAGTCTGCTTTATATAAGCAAGACATTGCTTCAGTTGCTATAGCAGAATTCTGTATCACAAATACGTTAGCTGATTCGTGTTCATGAGTGCCCAATCCACAAAACAATCGATAATACATGAAGTTATAACTTACCTTTACACTTTCAATGACAATAAAGTTTAAGGAGTTTATAGGGGAAATAACATAATATGTTGAAATTAATAAAATACTTCCATGACAGTGAAATAAAAAATGTTTCAAGATACTTTAAAAATGAACACATTTATTTGGCATATGCACTGCAGATCAACAGATCTGAGTAGGCTGCAATCCAGGAAAGCTTATGCCAAATGAGGTGCATCAGTCTTTAAGGTGTTCTCTTTGTTCACTTTGCTGCCAATGACTAATTTGGCGACCCACCTGGAAATTCCATGACAATGGGAATGATCAAACCTTAAATATTTAGGCCTCCATCCAGCTAAAGCTAGTGATGTCTGATGAGTCCTACAGAAAACAGTGAGACCAATTTTATAGTAGTAATTATTAACTTGTTTGATTCATTTCAGTGTAAGAAAGAATTTGTAACCCTATATTCACGGGCCAGGGAAGAAGTTTCATTGAATTCAGTGGGACTTACTTCTGAGTAGACTTGTATAGGTTTCATTGCTAACCTACAGTCCTAAATATATTAAACAACAGGTTCCACTGAGCTTACTGGGTCTTACTGGATTCTGAATAAACCTGCTTAGGTCGTAAGTAACTTGTAAGTGAACCGGATTCTAGGCAATTATTGTAATATTTGTATACGGTCATTGTATGCCCCCTCTGTCAGAATATGTGTATGTATGCGTGTGTGTCTGTGTGTGTAGTGTATCAGTGTATTACCTTCTAAAAACCAGATGGTGTAACTAGCACAAAGATTACATAATCCCTTTTTAGGTGTGGCTACCTGCCCTATTCTTAGAATACACAGGACACACACTAATGATAATTCATCATACCTGACACATTGAAACATGCAACATTCCTTTGACTGACTTGACACTAACATTTGCTGCATCACACCCACCATCTAGCAAAAGGAAATCTCTGGGACCTACTCATATACTGGCTTGGTTCAGATGTTAACACAACTGCAAGTTTAGCATTATGCACATTAGCTTGCCCTTCTCTTCTCTCCCCTCCTTTCTCCTCCTCTGGCATAGCTGCAAGGAGTGGATCAGAAGCCACCATTTCTGTTTTAAATTAACCAGAATGCTTGGCCAAATGAGGCACAGCTCGGCTCATCTTTGCTAGTTTTCTGTCAGGTTAAGCATTCTCTCTTTGCTGATAAAAGTGGCTCTTTATATTTTTTTATCTGTTGGGATTTTTACCTGGCTGTGTTATAATACTACTGTGTTGGCTGCTTCTGGGCCTTCAATGTATGCTTTTAGATGTGTGCCTTTGTGTCTAATCATTTCTAAAAATTGTTTTGTTGTGGTGCTTTGGGCGCTATTTCTATTGGCAGGGAACATGACAATAAAATATACATGGGAAAATAGATACACACACACACACACGTTCCAAAGTCTTAGACCTGTCCTGTGGAACCTGTCAGAATGCATGCAAACCGTCCACTAGTACTGTACAAATAAATCAAACTAAAACAGCCCAATGCTTGTAGACTGGCATTAGGATAAGTATATCTTAAGAAAGTTCTTATTCAGACTTGGCTTCGGGCAATGAAACGTCACAGATGTAGAACTCTAGTGAGTGAAATTTCTAGGGAGCAAATTAGGCTAAAAACATCTTCTAGAGACAGCTAGAAAGGAATCACACGGCACTTGAAAATAAGGCAAGTTATGCAGTAAATGTTTCATTTATTGGGCGACTGCCAATGCTGTTAGGGTTAAAAGACATGCTGTCAATAAAAATGGTAAATTTATGGATGGCTTGGTTTTTCAGAGTCATATTTCTTGTTACATACATGTATAAGGATCAGTATCACCTAATCATCACATAAAATTACATACTGATCACAGTCCATTTCTTTCTGGATATTAATGCTTTTGCTGTCTGGTAAAAACAGCTTTCAAAACCTAGAGGTATTACAGAACTTAGGTACAAAAAATTTAGTTGTTCCTAAATGGGTGTGACTAGTGAAGGAAAGCTTAGCTTTTGAGAAGCTAAGCAATACAACTAAGTGTTTTTAATATGGAAAATTCCTTTTAAATAATGTTCTTACAGAAACGTACCGTATAAAAGAAAATGCAAAGAAAAAGAAGTCTTGCTACAACTTGTGCATCAATTTCCAAGACTCTGAAATGCATTGATCTAGCCTAAGACAAAAACAATTCACAGCCAAGTCTAGAAGCAGATTAATTGGAAACATGATGTCATTAATTATAGGGAGCAGCCTTTTAAACTGTTGAAATACCAGTGTTTGGTATGTGATAGAATTGGAAGTCTGCTTCTTAAATTATTATTATTCTGTCCTCAGTGCAATAAATGTAGTGACTACTTAAAATCAGGAGTGAGCAGCTTGAGACTGATGTCATGGTGGTGCAGCTCCCATCATCCACAGCTACTGTAGCTAATGTTGCAGGTGCTGGGAGTCAGAGTCCAACATCAGAAGGAGATATACTTTGCCAGCCTGTGCTCAAAAACTTAGGAATAATTGTCTTTTGAAATCTGAGTGACTTCAAAGAGTAGTTAATTGAAAGATTGAACAATGTACTATCTAAGTTCAGTGAAGGTGTGACCCTTGGCTCATTTATGTGAAAGTGGGAAGCTGACTACATAGGCGTTTAGCCTGCTATTTGGTCTGCTGGAGGGACAGGCCGGTTTATTCCTAAAAATGGCAATCAGATTATGTCTTTGCTGGAACGAACCAGCTCTCCCCCAGAGCTGTCCTGCCTGCACCTTTCTGGCCCCTTTCGGGAGCTTCTACTTTTTGGTGCAAATGGGATCGCTATGTTTTGGTTTGTTTCCAGTGTGTGAAATCACTGGAAAGGAACTGAAAATGAACTGTCTTGTCAATTACGAATGTCAGTAAGTGGTTTAAAAAGAGAAGCACTTCAGGATACAGGCAAATTAAACACTTCCTCAGCTCATTGGAGGGGCTGAGGAAGTAATTTTTTTTAAGTCTATTAGGGCAGTGTATATGCACTGCATCACTTTATAACAATTAAAGCCAAATGGGAAGCTTCCTCCTAGAAGTCGGAGAAGACACGATAGGGAACGAGAGGGGTTTTGTTTGTTTTTCTCTTCCAGTAGATAGTTGAGAAAAGCAAACAAAAACGCTCCTCATTTGGTTTCTCAAATGAGAAAGTTTCTCATTTGGTTTTAATTTTTATTTTTTAAAGTGATACAGTGCTTCACTTAAAACTATGCTGCCCCAATACACTTAAAACAGATTCACTTTCTTGTCTCCTACATGGAACCAAGGAAGTGTTTAATGTGAAGTGCAAATATGTGAAGTGGCTCTTTTCTTAAGCCACTTCACATATTTGCAAATTGACAGCTGGTCAGATAGGGTAATTTGTATTCTGTATGCCATTTGGATATGACGATCACACTGAATGGCATGCCAAACCTCCTAAGTGACCCTATTTAGCCCAATCCAGCGCACTCCAAAATGTAGAAAACCCTGGGTTTTGCTGACAGAAAATTATTTATTTATTTATTTATTTATTTATTTAACTTATATGCCGCCCACACTACCCAAAGGTCTCTGGGCGGCTTACAACATTTAAAATACAATAAAAGGACAAAACAATTAAAATGCAATTAAAATATATACTCTAAAAATTGCCATCAGGACCCACAGCTGATATTATTTCAGTTAAAAGCCTTCTGGAACAGGAAGGTTTTGACCTGGCGCCGAAATGTCAAAATGTGACTTATATCCACATAAGAGCTTAATTTCTTGCTGTAGGTTTGCAAAACAGCTTAGAACAAGCTACAGTTTCAGCTTAAGACTTCTTCTCTACAGCTTGGGGGACACAGAAGGCGCCTCCCGAAAAATGTGAACACATTAGGGCATTCTCAATTTGTATGAAGAGAAAAACAGGCAACTTCACACCTTTGTCAGTGTCCTTTATGCTCCTCAGCATATGCTGTGGAAGACTTGATGTTAGCTGCCCCAACTGCTCTTGCCCATCATTGGGCAAAAATTGTCTGCTATATTTATTGATTGTACTTTGGTGCTTTTGACATAAACAAAGATCTATAGCTTGTGCATATTTTACCAACTAGTTCTGGAAAGAAAAAAGGGAAAAAAACACAAACCCATCAGGTATGATAGGAGATTCAAAGCAAATTAGTAGGCAATTTAAGTGCATAAAGAATTCTGTCAGAAATCCCATTTATCCTGAGGTCAATGGCAATACTCCAGGTGATTTCAAAGGAATCCAGTTTTCCCTGTTACACTACTTTTTGCAGGACCCGGAGGGCATGTACCCTGGCACTGTTGCTGACATGATCTACCTAAGATAGCAATGACAGTACGTGGTTGAGGTGAGGAGAGTGTGAAGTCACTCCAATCTCGGTGGCCTTTTCCTCCTCCTCCACCACCGTTTCTACTCCTCTCCTTTCAGCCTGGTTTTGCCTCCGCCTCTCAACCTGCTGCAGCCAGCCTGGCTTGTAGGGGCTGTGGCTAGGTCTCAACTCTGGCTCCTCCCCATCGTGATCCTCTGCCTGAGCTATCCAGCCACCCACTCACCAGAGCCAAGGGAGAGAAGGAGAGCACACACAGAAGGACAGCATGCAGCAAGGGGCACGCAGGAATCCAGTTAATCGGTCATGTAATTAGTCGGTATGCAGCAATAACTCAGTTAAGCTCCGTTCATGTAACCAGTCATTATTTTTCTACAATATGTTGTTTTTGATTCAGATTCAGTTCTATTCAGAACTGTGAGTAAATGGAAAACTCACTGGGTTTTATTGCTCTATCATCCATCTCTACTTTGGAGCTGCTAATACTGTGGCTTCAATCCTAGGCATACTTACTCCAACTGAATTTAGGGGCATTTGCTCTTGAGTCCAGGGACCTTGGATTAAGCTGTGTGTGCTTGGTTGAGATGGTACTGTTTACTGCAAAGCAGGACTGTGCACAGGTCCCACATTTCAGTCTGGACGTTGATGCAGTTCTTGAGTTTGGATGCCAATTGAGTTTGGAGTGATCCAGACTTGACCTGATATGATCTGGACTCTGAATCTGAAATCCAATGTGGACATCTGAAGCTTTGTGACTTCTGTTTGTTTAAGTGGGAATATTGCTGTAAGTTTGGGGGTGGAAGGTTCACATACAAATTCATTTCTTTATTATATTTTATGTAAATTATTTTTACTCTGCCTTTCTCCTTAAAAGGACCCAAGGTGGCAACTGGCAAGATCATAGACATCAGAGAGAATATTCACAGTGCCAAATCGTAGACACAACACTTGTCAGCATTTTGTGTCACCTACCTTCAAAATGCCCACACTAAATACAGCATGAAACTGGGAAGAAAATGCTAAAGGGATTTAGGCAATATTCTGCCACAGTGGACAATGCCTATGCAGCCTAGTGGCAGCAACAGCCAGTTTGCTTTGGCTAACGCCAGGAAGAAGACCCCAACCCAGTCAAGGTAGATTCCAAGAGGCAAACAGAAAGGAACAAACCAAAACCCGTAGGGAATGAAAAGGTTAGGGAGAGAGAGAGAGAGAGAGAGAGAGAGAGAGAGAGAGAGTCCCTACCATGCTAAACGTTAATTACTCAAAGCCAACACACAAATACAAGCACCTAATGCCGTCGCATACACACTTAGTCCTAAAGTAAGTCAAAGAGTAACTAAGTCTAAAGAAACCAATGCAGGACCTACTCTATCTCAGCTAGCACTTAACGGAAATGAGCAGATACAGCCAATATAAAACCCAAGTGATTTCACAGAGGAATTACCTCCACACTCTCTGTAACTGGAGACTGGTGGAAAGGTCCCTTTCCTACACTGGAGGTTGATGCTGTCAGATAGCAAAGCCCATGTCCCACCTCCCCTGCCTCAGTCATCTCACATCATCCGAACCTCTTCCCTGTAAGGTGTTATGAAGCCTTTCTGTTTGCCTCTTTAGTTTCTCTTTCCCTTTTCTCACTTTCCTATGGGTCTATAAGTGTGTGTGTGGGGGGGTCTCTCTCTCTCTCTCTGCACTTGTGCGAGTGCACACACACAGATACAGAGGAGGGAAAGGGAGATTTAACCCTTTAACTTCTGATTGTTTTTCTGGAGTGTTTCAAGCTCCATTCAAAAAACCAAAGCAAGGTGGCCCATTTCAGTCAAGGCCACCTGTAGATTGCTTGAAATAGCCCTAACATGGCTCAGAGTTTGGCCAAAGTCCTACTGGAATGCATAGGAATACAATGATCATCTCACCTCAGCAACTGCTTGGTGCCTTGGTGGTCCAAACCAGAAGCCTTGCATCAGTTTTAGAAGCTCACAATCCAGCCTTCACAAGAAGTACTTGAAGAAGCTAAGGCTCCAAGGACTTGTTTTTGATACAGCAGCTGTTGGTTAAAATTTGGTATTGAACCATAAATCACATCACTGGCATAATGGATTAGCCTGCATTTTCCCTTGAATATTATATTACTTTGGCTATAGCAAGTTATGCATTTGTTTTTTGTCTACGATACAACCTGAGAACCCTAGTGCAAACAGGTGTTTCTGATCTCTGGTAAGTTCTTGTTTCCTCATATAAAAGAAGTTCTGTAATCATAAGTGCATTTATTTGGAAGTAAGTCACACTAAAATAGAGGGGATTTACTGGCAAGTAAATTTGGTTAGGATAAGAGTTGTGAAATTATCAAATTTACTGCTTTATAAAATGCTAAATATTTGATTTGTTCTATAAACCTGTTGCCAATGAGAACCTACATATTGAAAGATTATGTCTGTATGGATATTTCTAATTAGTGTTTACAAATATCACATTTATCCCGCAATACTTTAAATAAGTAAAAATATTTTAAATCAATCAATCAATCCTGCAGTTAAAGTATGTCTGTAGAATAGGGCCAGTCCTGCCACTAAACCGAGTAAAACGACGAAGTCATGACTAAAAAATTCAGTAAGATAAAGCATGACTAACTTAGTCTGCCCAACCCAGAGTGCTCTGGCAGTGGTTTTATGTATTTGCTTAAACATGTTTACTTACTCTTCAACTGAAAAGTGTGGGGATCAATAAAAATAGAAAGAAGTTCCCGCTCTTAAGCTTGCATTATAAAAACATGAAAAGAAGAGGTAAGAGGGAAACAAGCAAAGCCAGACACCAGTACTGGAAGATTCGTGTCAAAAACTGGAGAACACAGTTCAGAGGTGAATGGAGCTGGTGTCTCAGCAGAGTGACTCTGCTTCCCTTCTCTCCTTCTGCTACAACTTGACTATAGAGATGCAATGGACTGGATATGTACTTCCATGTTATGTTGGCAGTGTGCTTCTCACTTCTGCTTAGAGCGCTGCTATGTTCTATTGACAATATTTGAAGTGGGCAAGATGTAGATCTGGCAGATAGTACAAGAAGCTCTCGCACCAGTATTATGGACTCCATGAGCAGCTCTGTGAATAAACCCTTCCCACTTGTTGGAGACATGGTGATACCCACTTAAGTAAGACTGTGCATTCACCAGCTCTGATTTGGGGCAAACATGTTTAGGTGTAATGTGTTGTGGGATGCAAGAAATGTTGTATGCGGTGTATGGTCTAGCATCACCCTGCCTTTCTACAACAAAAGTGCAACAAAAATGATTCTGTTTTAGACTCAGTAGAATAAAAGATACATCTAGTTTAAAAAAATCATATATTGGCTGAAATCTTGTTGTGCAGTTACACAAAGAGCGTAACTTTTAGAAGCGAATTTCTGTAAGCTCAGAAACCTCCGCAGACATTGTTGTATACTGAGTGACAGTACACTCACCATGCCTATGGAGTTTTCTTAACTAATGGCAAATTAATTCCAAAGTTATACTATTTGCATAACTACACAACAAGATTTCTGGAACTCTCACACACTCTAAATGCCTGCATTTTCTCTTAAACCCAGGCTTCCTCTTGGATGCCAAAGTCAAGTCTGATCTGTCACCTATATCATTCATGGAAAACAGGCACTTGAATACTGTAGCACATGGCTCAGTAAACTCCCAGCGTATTCATGTAATGTGCTCTATGTGGTGCTGCCCTTGAAGACTATTGAGATATTGTATTTAAAGTGGAACATTGTAGCAGAACCAGATTAATTTACAGTGCTAGCCTCTGGGAACATGTAATATTTGTTTTATATGACTTCCAGTTTATTCCTGGGCTAAACACAAGGCACTAGTGTCTATTTTTAAAATGCCTATATGTTTTAGTTCTTAGATATTTTAAAAAGCATATATGTAATTCTACACATGAAGAATCTTCTGGCAGTCAGTGTTTATTAGTATGTGGGCTATTCCAGTTCTTAGTATTAGTCCCTAAGATTTAGCATCTACTTTTTTTTTCCAGTAGTGGTCTGTGACCTTTGGAGCCCTATGGTGATATAGGTAAATCAAGTCTAACATGGTGACTGAGTTGCTTAGGTGTACACAACACCTATGCACATCTAGTTAGACGTAAACCCCATTTTTGGATCAGTGGGACCTCCTGGTAAGGATTGAGAAAGAGGATGGTTTAAAGGGGATGGTCTATAAACAGGCTTGTAATAATGCTCATTTGTTTTATAATTTGTGCCTGACCACATGGATTTTGGCTTCCTCTGTGTTATTTTCATTGCTGTGTTTTATAAATTTATGTTGCATTCCAGTTCCCTGTTCTGCGCTGAGAATTCTGATTGAAAAGTAAGTTACACATCTTTTGTAAATAAATACCTTCATCCTCCTTTTCCTACCTGGGATACATGGTTCCATAGACACATTGAAATATTCAATATTTGAAACATTCCTGGGTTTTTTTTAAAGCATTAATGACAGAAACAGGTATTTAATAAATTTCAATTTCAATACAATTATCAGGCACAACTAGATAGTATGTATCCAAACCATAGCTCATTTTTCAGGATAGCTGAAAGTAAGTTAGTCAAAAGTCAGTAAGAAAAAGAAACTGTTGAATCCATTTGTACATTGATTTAAGAGAGAAGTATTTCATTCTTTGTGGGCTTTTTCCTGGGTGTCTTGGAATAATCCCTTTCTGTCTCCATCCTCACACTTAGACATTGTTCGCAGACTTACTTATTTATGAAGTCTGAAGGTTAGTTCCTACCTGCTGAGAGTAATTAGCCCTGTTCTTTGTGTCCTATGCAATCCTGTCTGATTAAATGTACACATTTGTTTTACTTCTTTTCATGTTCCTTCTCTCTCTAATTCTGTTTTCCTGACTGTAAGTTGCTGTGATTTTTCTAAAAAACCTATTTTCCCTGCATCTTTCCTTTAGTATGCAAATTTCTATGAGAACACACACACACACAAAATGTGCATGAGCCGTGTCAATCTCTGTACTATTATTGTTATTATTATTATTCTTTCACAGAGCAGACAGTTTAGTATTTCCTTCTCTCTAAACTCCCTAAATATTGCATGACAGATGGGCTTTGTTTCGGAAACTCTGGATGCTCCGGTGGCGCTTAGTTAGAGCAGCAAGTTATGCATCTTGGAAAAAGCTTGAGTTGAATACAGCTCGTCTTTCGCTTTTGGGTATAATTTCTATTAGGCCGTTTACTAATTCCCATTGAATTTATTCCATGTGTGACTTTCTCTCTCAACCCCCTCTCCGTTCTATCGCTACTTTTGTCCTTTGGCCACGTTAAAAGTTTCCAATTGACTCCTCCATTGTTACAATTTGTCACTGCTGGAAGATCAATTTGTTTTACTCCCCTCATCAGCCCAGCAGAATCGGGCACCAGATGTCATTTTTAGCAGCCACATTATTCTTCTGCTCGCCAGTTTATGCCTGTTATCACTAGCGGGTAATTGCAAAACAATGTTATGTTGCACATTCCTGAACTGCTTCTCCCTCGCGCCACCTCTCTCCCTCCCCCCCGGCCCCCCCCCGCCAAATCTATATTTGGGAATTCACTTACTCGCCTGCTTTGAGGGGACTACACAGTTGGATCACACAGAGAGAAAACGGTACTTATTCCTAGAGCCCTGCCATGCTCAGACTTATTTTATTTTTTACTTTTTCAGTGGGGAGGAGATCGAAGAGGCGCACGCAAAGCGAAAGAACGAAGGAAACTTTGCACCCTCTCTCCCAAGTCTCGCAGCCCTTGATTCTCCCGCGCGGCAATTAACTGCTCCCCATTCATCCGCTTTCTACCAATCTGGGCCAACCCTGGTAGGTAGGGTGGCGTGAGGCGCTTCCCCATCCTACCCGCCGTTTCGGTAGGCGACGACGTCTGGTCCCTAAGCGGAAAAAAAGCGGGCTGACTTTGCTCGCGGCGCTGAAGTCTACGCCGCCCTGGCCACGCTTACCTGGAACAAGCCCTTTTTACAACACAGTGGTCTTTGCTTCCGTGTAAACATGCCCGGGCGGTTTTCCTAGGCACACTCAATAAGGAGCAAAGCCTCCCCGATGTTAGTGGAATTGCCTTTCTGGGATTGCCTTTCGACGGATCCCCCCCCGCCCCCCCCGCCCAGCTCTAAGAGCAGCACTTCTCAAGTCCCGTCTAAACTACAGGCAACACAAGAACAATCCTAAAAGGCAGCATCCTCGCTTTCGCCTTGCAGTCCTGCATTTTCTGCCCTCGACAGTTTTTAATTGGAAATATACAGGCACGCATATGATCTTAGAAGGACCGGGGGCTGCTAATGATACGTAGCAAAATACCAAAAAAAAGAAGAAGAAGAAAAAGCCGCCTTTGAAGGAAAAAAAAAAAAAGCACCTCCCCTGACTCCGAAAGATGGATGCAATGTTACAACCACGGAGAGAGCTTGATCCTTGGCGTGCTTACTCATAAATCAGTCCCACTGCGAGCACAGGGAACTTACTCCTAAGTACACGTGCTGATCGCAGCCTGCGTGTGAAAGTTGAGGGCTCAACAAAGTGCGCGCACGCACACACACACACACACACACGCTGACGCCAAGGGCTCCTTCGCCCTCCCCACTTTCACGCCCAATATTTTGTGCAAATACGCGAGCGAGGCAAAGGGCCATGGGGCGTGGGGGGAGGTGGTGGTTTGGTGTGTGTGTGTGTGTTTTCTTTTCTTTTTGGCAGCCTGCGTTTCCTTCGGGTCACTCCGACAACTGAGCGATCGCCCGCTCCTTCTCTTTTTCACATTGTCTACACCAGACCATTCCCTTTGGCCTGCCTTCCTTCCTCGTTCACCCCCCACCCCTGCTCTCTCCAAAAAGGATCATTGTTAGTTTCTCCACTTCCCCTCCTCCTGTTTATTTATGCACACGTCACAGGGGAGCCACCGCCCCCTCCTGCATCTCATTAAGTGCCTAGTGTGTTTCTTTTTCCCTGTCAATAATCCTGGATCCCAGACTTCTCCGTTCCTCCGGATTTCGATCCCCCTTTTTCTATCTGTCAATCAGCGCCGCCTTTGAACTGAAAAGCTCTCAGTCTAACTTCAACTCACTCAAATCCGAGCGGCACAGTCTCCCTATATCTGCGGCTTCTAACCCCCCCTTCTTCTTTTTTTTTTTTACAGCTGACTTGTTTGGTTTGTTAGCTGCATTTTTTTTTATAATTCCCCCTCCCTCGTATTTTCCCTCCCTTCTTATATAATTTTTTTTTTATTATTAATTTTGTGTGTGTCTGCCCGCGTGTCTCTCCGTGTGCGCTTTACACGCTGATCTGATCTTCGGAAGAAAAGAGAGAAAATCCAGAAGAAGGAAAAGAAGAAACCCAAAGTCACTGGTGCAAAAGGAAGGGAGCAGGGACGGTGCCCTCCCCTCCTCCTCCTCCCTCTTTTCCCCTCCCCAGGAGGAAAGAAAAGGAGAAACAAAAAACTTTCAACTTGGGCTTTCTCTTTTTTTAAAAAAAAATATTGTAAACTCCCCCCTTTTCTTTTCTTTTCCTTTTCCCCCCCTTTTAAACCCACCCCCTTTTCTTTTCTTTTTCTCCTTCCCCCTCTGTCCCTTGCAAAATTGCTGCTGGTGGGGTAAGTCGGGAAGAAAATGCCGCAGCTCAATGGCGGTGGAGGGGACGATTTGGGGGCGAACGATGAATTGATCTCTTTTAAAGACGAAGGGGAGCAAGAAGAGAAGATCTCGGAGAATTCTTCGGCAGAGAGGGATTTAGCCGATGTCAAATCGTCTCTAGTCAATGAATCAGAAACGAATCAAAACAGCTCCTCAGACTCAGAGGTAAGAAGAACCCCCCCTTCCCAAGAACACCTGCCTTGCTTCACCTTGGGGGTTCCCGGGGAGAAGGGATGGGGGGGCGGGAGGAAGGAGAAATGCAGTGGGTGATGGATGCTTGGGGTGCGGGGGAGACGATCTGAGTTTTCTCTTTGAATTGCAATTCTGGATTCTTCCATCGCGATCGGCGATTGCCCTGTTGCTACTGTGGTGGGCTCCGTTTATACTGTATCTTTTTTGCATCAAGTTTTGCATAAACTTTTAACTTGTATTCTTCTTTCTCCTGTTTCTTTCTGCCCCCCTCCCCTACTCTGTCTCCTCCGCCCACGCTTCTGCTCTTTTATTTTTCGCCTTTTCTTGACTTCAAGGCGGAGAGGCGGCCTCCGCCTAGGTCCGAAAGTTTCAGAGATAAATCCAGAGAAAGTTTAGAGGAAGGTAAGTTGCTGATCGGGGATCGCTCCCTTCGAGTCACCCCCCCCTTCCCCTTTCTGGTGGGTGGGGGTGTATATCGGGACGTCTCCCCTTCCTTTCCCACCCAGATCGACTCTGGGCAGATGCCAATAAACTCAGTTTTCGTTCGTTTTGCAAAAGCACTTTCTAACCGTGATTTTTCCCCTTCTCCGCTTCTTTTATTTTCCCTGTTCCTCGTTCCCCCCGCCATGTTAGCTGCGAAAAGGCAAGATGGAGGGTTGTTTAAGGGCCCACCGTACCCTGGGTATCCCTTTATAATGATTCCAGACCTGACTGGCCCCTACCTCCCCAACGGATCCCTCTCGCCCACGGCAAGAACGGTAAGTTTCTTCCTCCCCCCCCCCCCCCCGCGCCCTGGCTTTTCTGCAGCGATCGGGGGCCACTGCCGCATTTCCCTCCGCCACCTCCAAAGCCCCCCGGTGGCTCCTGCGTGCGCCGCCGGCCCTCTTCCCCCTCCCTCCTTTCTCCCAACTCCCGTCTAGGGCACGGCCAGAAACTTTCCAAAACTTTTGTGCCTTCCGTAGAGTGCGGAAGCATTGTTTACACTTCGCCATGTTTATTCCTTACTTTCAGTTTGGGAGTGTGTGTGTGTGTTTTGTGTGTGTGTGTGTGTGTACATATGTAATATTCCCCGTGACTTAAAATTCAAATAAATCCAATACTTTCTGCTCCTCCTCCTGCAGGCAGAAACAGACCCTCCGCTCTAATTTCCACAAAACTATGTGCTTTCTATAGAGCTCTGTTTTCTTCTGCCCTCTGGAGTGGCGACTTGGTTTCTTTCTCTCCCCTCCCCCTTTTCTTGTCCTCCCACTTAACCCTTTGCTTGCCGCTACTGCCTTCCTGAGTTACTAATTTACTGGAGTAGTTGCCATTGAGTGATTAATTGGCCTTAAATTGTATCTCTCTTGTCCTCCCCTCCCTTTAAAGGACTGTTGTTTTTAAAATATATTACGCACAGCGGGTTAATTGTAGGCGCCTGTAACTTTTTTTTGGTTGGTTTTTGCATGTATGTGGCTATTTACGTTTGCAAACATTTTTGAGAAATGTGTGGTATCTTTTCCGGAGCGGGAAAATTTTATTTGCATTCCTTTGCAAGGCGACATTTAAAAAAAAACACAAAGCCCCCTTTTTTGTCCCTGGATAAGGACGTGGGTATGAGGGAGTCTTACAGAAAGATTGTGGATGTGAACCCCTCACATCCACAATCTTTAAATGCTCCACGCACACCCCTGGCCTACCTACCACAAACTGCTTTTATTTTGCTAAGAAGGAAAGATCTGAAGCAGAGTTTTCTTTATTTTTTTCGTTGTATTTGCAGACCTGAGTTTTAGGAAGGGCCAAAAGACTGTGTGGAAGGCAGATGAATTAATATTAAGAGGAACAGCTTTCTTTGGAAAAACAAACAAAACCAAAACTATTAAATAAAGACATAAGTCTTTACTGGAAAGGAATATATGTGTATATACCATGTGTATAACTTACTGACAAATAATAGGCTTACATGGATGGCAGAAGGTGTGGCAGCATGAATGGAAGGAATAAGTTGTTGGAACCCTCAGACTGTGGATTTATTAAACTTTTGGGAGGTGTAAAGTATTGGTTTTTATTCTCTCAGTGGATCATGGATCTGTGCCAACTTTGCTTTCTCTGCCCAGAAGTAATATATTCTTCATTAACTTTGTTTTATGAAACCACATTTTATTTTCCTTTTCTTTAACGCCATGAGTGCTTATTCCTTCAGGGAATACAGAATTTGTGTACAACTTCATCTGTTCTTGGGTTTTCTATTTAATCTTTTAAATTAATTTGCTCCCTTCCTCATCCTCTCCCCCCTTTTTCTTTTCCTCCTCTCCAAATTACTGTTTGCCTGCTCACCTCTTTTCTTTTATGGTGGTAATGTGAGACATCAGTTTGAAATAGTAGTTCCACTGTTAAGTAGCTTTGGAATTTGTGGTGTAACTAGCTCATGGGGTGTTTTCAGCGTTCCCATTCTTACAAGTGTTTTAAAATATCAGATCAGGTGTGTTTTTACTTAAAGTCCAAATTCAGATTACAAATTACAGAGAGGAAGGATGACAGAATAATGTTTACTTGTATATTTTTAAATGTTTTCAAGGATGAGGTTAACCCAGCCAGCATATTTTATAATTTACTTTCATTTTGATGGGCATGGTTATAGTGAATGGACACTTTGGTGACCACCATTTTAGCTTAATAGAAAGGAAAACTAACTGAATGTTGAAACTGGAAAGATGATTGGATGCATGTTAATTAGTTTATAGTGGGTTTTTTAAAAAAATTCAGAGTAGAAATTATTTTGTTAGTAGATAAAACTAATAAATATTTTTCTTTTCAAAAAGGAAGGAGAAAGGGATGCTACATCTCATGTATTGATTGACATCTTTATCTAATAGCACTTGCTAGTTGTCACTGTTCTGGATCAAATCCCTCACTTTATGAAAGCAGTGGGAATTTTTTTATGGCTGTTTAAACAGCATTTGGATCAGGGCCTCAGTAGTTATCGAATGATGAAAAAATTCTTCTTGTCCCATATTCCCAATCCTTTCTGTAATAATGCATTGAATTCAAGGCTTTGCATAAAATCTGTTTTTCATTGTTGGTATTACAGGTGACCTTGTTCTTTGGCATCACATAGATTCAATAGGAATTTTCCATATTCAGTAGGCAATTTTATCACTTGTGCGTCATCCAACTGTACATTTCAGTCTTATTCTTCCATTTCCATGTATTTCTGAATGCAAGTTAAATCATGATTTTAAAGAAAATCCACTATTCATTTATGACACATGGTAGAATAATCTAATATTCGAGGAATTGATTCTGAGATATCATTCAAGGGATATTGAAGAATTAGGGTGTGCTTTTTAAAATGCAAGATGTAAATAACTTTTTTGCATACAATTTTTTTTGTGTGTGTGGGTAGAAATACCAGCAAGGTTTAGTCTAATGTAATGTATCGCTTATTTTAATTTTAAACGTTTGCACAGTTATTTCCTTTCTATTTACAATCTGTTCATTTATTTTCATATGAGGAAATTTACGTTTTTTAAAAATAATATGCCGTTTACAAGGTGATTCTTACATACATTAATTTCTGACGTGTTATTTATCCTAATAACACATTTCTTTTTTAAAAATGTAGCAAGTTCTGAAGACCCATTTGCTGTGCATTGCTATACATGTGTCCTCATAGGCAAGCCTCACTGAGGTGAATGGGATTTTCTCCAAAGTTAGTGTGTATACGATTAAGTCTGCAGTCCTAAACCCACATACCTAAGAGTAAATCTTAATGATATCAATGAGACTTATTTCTCAGTAGGCATGTATAGGATTGGCCCAATTATGGATATCTGGTTAGGATAAATAACACATTCCTACAGGGAAAATTACTTAGTAGTTCTGTAGTTTATAAAACATGATAGTAATAATTTTATTTTAAAGTTACAATGTTTCTACTGAATGATGCTGGTTTTGCTTTTGAGAAATGATTGTTTCCTGGCTTTAAAAGGACCAGTATTCATTTAGAAGGACTCTGTTAGAAAAGAAACAATGTATTCAAGAATAGTCTTGTGAAGAGGTGGGAGAAATAGGATTAATGTTTTGGAATTTAATATTATAACAGTGAAGCAGTTAGATTTAATTTTGGTTATTTAACATGACAATTACTATTTCATGACTGTGTGCTTTGTACTTCCTATATAGTTTGCTTTATGTTTGAGAGTTTTGTTTTGCACTGCTAAATTATGAAATATTTTGTATTTTTGCTGGGATTTAAAATGGTTAGGATAGCAGTGGGGGGGACTTCTGTGATACTGTGTATACTCATTAATAGAAATATTGAAAAAAAAACCTTGAAAAATGTAGGCACTCCCTGCTTTTATCTCCTGAATAAAACTGCATAATCTTCTGCCCAAGAATGTAGATGCCGAGAGTGTGAAGAGTTAATGGAATTCCGCCCCCCCTCTTTTCCTTGCCTTGAATTGTTTTGACAACACTTTTCAAAAGTGTGACATTCTGAGCCCCTGCAATACAATGTAATATTACTGTAATTACACAGGTCATTACATTTTAAATAGAGAACAATGAAATGCTTATCATGCTGAAAAAAAGAACAGGTGTTCCTACCCTTCTTTGGTATTTATGCTAATTTGTTTTTCATCTCCTTTAGAAATATTTATGGCTCGGCATTGTTCAGATTTCTGCTTCCAGTGTGACAGTTTGATTCATTGCAAATCTTTAGGGTTGAAGGCTTACTTGATTTCTGAAATAAGGGTTATGCGGTTAAACTAGTTCAGTGTTCATAATGTGCATACAGTGTGTTTGTGCTTCATGGTTAGATAAATGGTACTCTTTACCTTCTCTGGCTTTAAAAAATAATGGTGGAGTCTGCATACTTTCAAAATTGTATAAAAATAAGTTATTTTCAACAGATGATCTTCTAATACTAATCTAATTAAGCACATTGTATATCTTGCAGGGTTGGGTCATTGTTTCTGATTCAGATACACCTCTTGAGGCATTACATAAATAACAACTAGCTTTAGTTTTGTAAACTTAATCAAAAGCAATTATGCTTCACTAGTATGATTTAATTGTAAAGTGTATGTCTTGAGGAGTGAATGTCTTAGCAGCCTGCTTCTCATTTGAAACGTGTGGAAAGGCAAGGAAAGGATATAAGACGCTAGAAGTAAAGTTTCATGCTTTGTTTTTTTCCTTGTGTGTCTTGAATGTTGCCTTTTATTGTAAAGTAATGTTCAGAATATAATATTTTTTAAAATAAACCATTTAAACAATTTTTTTTGAAAAGACAGAACAGAAAAAGGACAGCTTCATGCTTCTTTTTCTGTTCTTTTGGATGGATGTGTATGTTTTCTGCACCATGACTAAAGCTGCATGGCCCCCATTTCCAGCTGTCTAGCAGTTATGTAAAAGTTGGATTATGGCTGTTAAATGTGAGACAACCTGGATTTACCAAATGCTTTCCTAAAACAAGGCATAGGTGATTGTTGCAGACAGCGGTGGGGAGGGGGAAAACATTAGGGCAGTATCTCATGATTCCTCTTGAAGGATACATATTGACATTTAAAAAAAGAGAGATTCTCTTTGGGCCAAAGTGCATATAGTTGCTAACAAAAGAGCACTTAGAGATAAGAGACAGTGGATGGGTGTTTTTGGTTTTTTTTATGTTCAAGGGTTGTAGGTGGAATTAAACTGTTCTTCCCACACCTTACCTGTTGTGGGAACTTTTTGTCTCTTGCTTCTACAGACTCAACTGCTGCAGACACAGCTGCTTTATTGTTTGCATAGTAAAAGAGTTTGTATTTTTCCAAGACACCCCCTCCCCTTTTTTTGTGTTCCTGTGTTCTCTTTGTATTGAGCTATGGCAAATATGCAAGCCAAGTCTTGCCCATTGAGTCATAATTGGGCACGTTTGTGAAGGAAATGGTTAATTTTACAACCAAAGGCAAACTTGCACCTCAACAGGTCTGCTGAAAGAAATGTGCCACAGTCATTTGCTGGCAGGCACTGAGGGGTCATAAATCTACAGGGTTTATTTACAGCCTATAACACTTATGAATGTTAAGATATTTGACGCCACGCTGGCCTTATAATATCCAAGGTCCACAGACACTGGCAGTGGGTTAGGTTTCTTTCACTAATTATAAGCAATGAGAGATGGGAGAGGTGGGGGAAATTGGGGAAATAAACCCATGAAAAGCTTAGATTGTTTTTTGAGGGTGGGTGGGTTGGGTTTTAGTGCTCCTACTCCTAAGTACAGGGCTGGCCTCTTCCTATGATTCAGAATTAACACTTGTAATGCTGAGAGGCAAATGTGGACAGCCTTAAGCAAATCTTTAATACAGCTTGCAATCTTTTATCAGCTTGCTCACAATCTTGTTTAGGATATACAGATATACAGGTATCTTGCAAAATATTTCCCAGAATACTTCCAAAGAAACCCGATATAACAATCAATTTATTTGATGTGCCTGGAAAAAAATGTAGTGTAATAGATTAACACATGTGTTAAAGGTGTTATTCTTCATTTTGACAGAATATATGTTTATGGGGCCTTTTCCCCTTTAAAGCAAAAGGAAAAAAGGGGGGTGAAAGCTGTTTCATGAGGAAAACATCTAAAGAGCAAACAAATAAGACATTTTATATTTCAGAAGTTTATTTTAATGCATGTACCCACCCTTGATTCCATATTATCAGAGAACTAAGTTTAGAGGGTGGGAGGTTGAAGAGAACAAAACTTTAGGAGAACAAGTCACTTGGAAAGAATGTAAAAAAAAAATCTGGAGGCCAAGGAAGAATAATTGGTTGTCTAAGGAAAAATGCTAATATCTATATGTTTATGAGAGAGAAGTTGTTGAAAGAGTAGCTGGGGATCTAGGGACCGGTTGAATTTTATGTGTCTGGAAAGCCTTGAGGCCAGAGGTGGAAGATTGTTTGGGGGTGGGTCCCCCACCAGATCTCTCTGGACTGAACAAGCAAATTGCTTAAATGGTTTCAAATGTAAGATTACTTTTTTCCTTGGTTTATACATTGATGTGTTTTTCAAAACCAATCTGAGATTGCAAGAGAATCTAGGAATATTAACACACACTCTATTTAAGATCCATTCCTCGAGTGGGGTATGTGGTCACATCCAAATTTCAAGTCTGGGGAGGTTTTGCTTTATTTTGTTTTGATCTTCAGTTTGAGGTCTCTTGATTCTTCTAAAAAAAAATTAAAACTTCCTTCCCCTCCCCCAAAACATACCTTTCCACTAGTAAAAGTTCAAGAAGTCTATGGCAGTGTTTTATGAATTTTCCTAACCAGTTGAGTTCTGTAACTTATTAGCCTCTGGGGGATAAAGCTGAATCCCTTAACACCACATTATAGAGGTGATGTGGTAGGACCTTTTAGCAGGTTATCAACAGTGGTGTTTGTCTGTTCTCCAAGAGAATTTATTCATTTCAAGTTCCACACTTTAATTTCAGGTTGGCACTTGGTCTTTTTCTTTATGTTCTTTTTTGTTTAAGAGCTCTAGGATGTTGATCCTCATTGTCCTTGAAGCTGCACACAGTGAGCAGGCAGCCATGAATGAGTTAAGTTGCAAGCTTAAAGTTCTGAGTGGTAAAAAGAAATTTGGGAGCCTGGCTGGCATTAATAGGGCACAGCACATTTTACAGAGCTTAATTAGTACGAACTGTAATTGTTCATGGCCTGCCAGGAGGAGTGATATGCAGGAAAACTGGAGTCGGTCTTTTGCAGTCTTCAGTTTTAAAACGATAAATCACTTGCATATTTGTGCAGTGATTCAAATGGAGCTGAGACCTCTCCATCTCAACATGTGGTAAATTGTAAAGTCAATGAATTGCAGATGTAGGCTAGAGTCAGAATTTGTGTGTGTGTGTGTGTGTGTGTGTGTGTGTAATGCAGGATGAATGGGAAACAGGGACAATATAAATATTTACTAAGAAGATAACCAGATTTTAACATGCTTGGCCAATTATGAAGCACCACATATACGAGTAATTTTGTTTTAGCTATTTATTTTAGCTTTGAATAAATTAAGTCAAGGGCAGGACATTAGCCCTGATAGAACATTGTTAATCCTTGACAAACACTGGCTCTCTTACATTAAAACAAACATAATCTGATTATTAGTAATCAGTTAACTACTATTACTTGCACCTAAGAAAATTAATATAGAAGAAGACACTTTAAATGTTTTTGCAGTGAAACATTCAATGAGGGATGTAGGAAGGTTGTGTCTGTCTTAGAGAAAATACTACAAGTTGTATAAGAGATCTGTTTCTACATTCCTTTCACACCCAGAAGTCTCATCAACTTCGCAGAGACTTCCTGCTTCAATAAGGGAAGCATAAAGACCATGCCGTTCATTTTTAGCATGTTCAAAATGTTGAATGACCCCATTGTTTGCATCTCAGTTACCCATAGCTACTTGTTAGCTTGATTTAGGCCCCATTTACACAGCCAAGTAGCCTGAGCTCTGTTTCCCATCCCCCCGCCCGTCATGGTTACATATTCAGATAACTTAAATATAACTTTCCTTGACATAGTGTAGAAATATCACTGGTTGGCCTTAAACACTCACCCTAATCATGAGTAGAGACATTTTTGTTCTCTCTTAATAGAGTCTATACCGAATATTGTGCTCTTTTCATATGCCCGTGGTCTTTCAGTATCCTTAGATCTTGGAGGTACTTAGCAGCTTTGAACATATAAATGTATACTCTGCAAACAAAAGATAGTAACAGTGCAGTGATCAATTGTGTTTGTAGTTTGTTGAAGTTAGCAGTATTGGTTTAATCCAAATGTGATCTTGATATTCTGTTTCCTTTTGGACTTTGCACATAGTCTTCATGTTTTGTTATTACTGTGGCTCTGATGTTGCATTTATGTATTCTACTTTTATCCCATTCTTCCTGTAAAATATACCTAGGTAAACAGGGATTCATTCTCTGCACACTTACTGCTACACTGCTCGGACTCTTTTCAGAGGTTTTATTCAGATCTAACTGTGGTTAGTGAAAATCTGGTTTGCTCCAAACTATGGCTTATAAACCTGTTCCATATGTGTCTTTAAATTCTAGTTTGGCAGTGATTCTGTTTTACATCAACCTGGAGTGAGTCTATTTTGGATGTTATGGCAAACCATGGTTATAGCAAAGCAGTGAAGAGAGGGATCTGTATAGTGTTTGTGTGTTGGAAGAGGGAATTTCCACGAAACCATGACACATTGTTTATACCCAATTAATATATTCAAAACCAGGAAATGTGATTTGAACCATTGCTGTTAACAGAGCTAATCTGTACAATGAGTAGTTCTGATTGTTATATGTATAATCATAAGTGGGCTGGACCCAGACTTTACCTTGCCTTGAATATCTATTAAAATGAAGTTATCCACAAACAGCTGGCACCACTGATTTTAGCAGGGCTACTGTAACCATGGAATTCTCAGCACAGTGTAGTTGCAAGAATTATAGACTAGGACATCTATGTTCAAATCTTTGCCAAGCCATGGAAACTCACTGGGGGTGTGGAATTGATAAAACCATTCCTTAAATATTTTACTTACTTGAAAACTCTATTATGGTCGCTATAAGTTGGTTCCAACTTGTCCAAACATAACAACAATAAACTTTAACCATAGCAAAGCCTGGCTCCAATTTAATGTTTTTGGTTATCTGAATTCCCACCCACCCCCGGCAGTTGTTTATATAGATAAGACTACCTGATTTTTTTCTTGATCTAAAATTATACAGTTGTTTTGTCTGATGGAACTGAATTTCCATAGTTGAGCTCTATATTTCATGCCCAATGCTTTAAATCAAGTGGTTCCCAACCTTGGGTAACCCAGGTGTTCTTGGACTGCATTTCCAAGAAGCCTTTACCACCAGCTGTGCTGGTCGAGGTTTCTGGAGTTGTAGTCCAAGAACATCGGGATTACCAAAGGTTGGGAACCACTGTCTTAAATGACTCGCAATTCCCTGACTAGCAAACCTGTGTCTGTGCTTTGTAATGTAAGACTGATGGAGTCTTATGACTGAATACTCCTTTTTACCAAAAAAATAAATAAAAAAAAATATATCCTCTGCATACAGAATTAGCATTTCAGGAAGAAGTAGCTGCAACCCTTTCCGCTGACACCTAAGCCCTAGTCAGGCATGTAAGCATCTGTTTTCTACATGCAGTGAAGGGAGTATGCTAGCTCTGCATGCTCTGTGGTTGCTTTCAACACATAAAGGAGGAGTCTGAGGAGTCGGAGGCATTTATTTCTGGATAGACTGTCCATGTGAGCCAGAATATGGGAAAATTGGGGTCCTAGTTCATGTGAGGAGCCTGCATGGTACGATAGACACTGACAGTAGAGTTTCCCAAGCTACAATTCAGCTTGTCACTTTTGAATGTTGAAAGCAACAGTAGGAGTGGGTGGGGCTAGTATGCTTTCTTGGTCACAAGTCCCTCCAGTTTCTTATGGATTGCTTGTATTGGCCTCTAGTCTTCCAGTGAACATCGTTTCCCAAGTACAGGCTTTGCCACCTCTGTAGAAATATGAATTGGCCTAGTGATTCAGTTTATACAGTATCACAAGTGGGGTGAAGAAGCATCCAAGGTGCATTGTGCATGTAGTCATTACAGCCATTGAACAGGTTCAACCATCCCAAATTCAATCTTTTGAATTCATATGGTAAATATTAGGCTCATGGTCCAGGCTTTATATCCTTCTTTCTCATACACAGGCCCCTTTGTCTATTTTCTGTTTCTTTCTAATCCTAATTTGCTGTGATGCTCAATTCAGGCAGTTGTGGTTTTGAATAACTTGTCTTCCCAGTCAGTTTCAGGCATGATTTATAAAGACACAATGACTTTGTGACATCTTCCAAGGTCTTTAGCTGGAACAATGAAACTAAGTGATACTCAGTTTCCTGCCTGTTATTTAAAATAGCTACTGATTCTTAGGAAATTCCATGTTCCACATTTTCAACTGGAGAGCACACTACTTGCAGAATCAAGTCTGTTTACTTCTACTCTCCAAGTTAATAGTGCCTGTTCTGAAATGATGAAATGTTAATGTTCAAGCTTTTAGACAGAACTACAGCAGAATATTAGACAATGGTGGGACAGCTATGTTTTGCTGGGAAGAAAATTATTTTTATTGTTTAGCTGTTTTCATAGAGAAGTGTTAAGACAGAAGAGAATATGGGGTAGTTTTATAGCTACCTGAGATATTTTTAGTGGTGGTAATGTTTAAAACATTCAGTATTATTATTATTATTATTATTATTATTATTATTATTATTATTATTATTATTATTATTATTATTATTATTATTATCATTATTATTATTATTGTTGTTGTTGTTGTTGTTGTTGTTATTGTTATTATTATTATTATTATTATTATTATTATTATTAATTTTTTTTTTGGTAACATTTTGCTTTCTGGAACAAGTACCCCCATTTGGCATAATCAGAGAAAAAGAGTAATTGTGGAAGTTTTGGATTATGAAACAGTAGAAATCAGATTTGTCTATGTGTTAACCAAAATATATTAGTTTGAAACTGTATATCATTGCCAACAATGAAAGTTGGATATCATGTCTAGCCAGGTCCCATTTCCAGATAAAAATTATAAGTACTTTGGGATTTAAGCCTGTTTTAAATAATTAAATGGGCCATGCTGGCTAAATGGTATGAAATTGAAAGGTAAGCTAGAAAATGGACTTGTTCATGAAAGTTCACATTAAAATATACCAGTTAGTCTTTAAGGTGCCACAGTGTTTTTGTCTTCTTTATTTATGTTTTGTTTTTGCCTGATAGGGTAGACTAAACTTATTTATCCTTTAGAACAGGGGTCTCCAAACTTTTCAATATGAGGGCCATATCATATATTTTATATATTTTTGAGGGCTAAAGAGGGGGGAAAGGTTTATAATGAATGAATGAAAGATGGGGTGTGGGATCGCTTCTTTAAGGCTTTGCTCCTCTTCCTATGCCTGCCCGGGCATAGGAAGAGGAGGGAAGGGGGGACCCAAGACAGCGGGGGTGGGGAATCGCTTGAGTCCCCCTTCCCTCCTCTTCCTATGCCTGGACTGGGCCAGATAAAAAGGCAAGGCAGGCCGGATGTGGCCCACGGGCCATAGTTCGGAGACCCCTGCTTTAGAACATGGGTAAAGTTAAAATCAGATTTGCATCCCTGAATGTTACTAGATTAGCATTTGTGTTTTTACGTCTTCTCCTGTTGTGTTTGCAAATGATCAGATGTTATTAAAGCTTATTGGCTTGGTGCATGGTTTGGCATTACAGCCATTGTATTTGTGGGCCATCTTCTCCTTCCTCCACTCCTGTTGTACTCATAGCCTCATCCATACATCGTAAGTGTACAGAAGTCTACTTGTATAGAAGGAGAGGTGGGACTGTACTGCCAGACTTCCCTAGATATGTATCTACTGAGCCTGGGCATCTAAAAAAATAATACATATGTAATACGTAAATAGGTACCTCTAGCAGCTTGTTGACTGAATGTATCAGGGGGGAACCATAGCAAACATTTCAGGCGAGATCCCTGCTTTGTTCAGTGCATGAGCTTACATGTTTAGGCCTTGATCTAGAACCCTGAACGATACAGTTCTAAATTATGTCAGTCTTACCTGTATATTGCTCAACATATGTAGACTTCCCTTGCTGGCCCTTCCCACTTTTATAAATGAAGAGGGCTACTTTCCATGTGCTTTAGTACGAAGTAGTTTGTTTAGATTGAAGCCCACTAGTGATTTTGACTTCCATTCCAATGGGATTGAATGGCTATTGCTTGAAACCACTGTATTTTACATAACCCTAGTTTGTGTGGCAATTTCAAATAATAATTTGCTTGTGAAGCTAATGAACAATGAGGGCAAAAAATGCAGGATCAGAAGGATTGTTCTTGTAGCATTGTATTGTGGTTTGGCATTATGTAGCTTATTCGGTCTGTTTTGGTACTTCACAATGCAGCCCTATACATGTCTCAAAAGAATCACTGAGATTTACTCCCTCTTATGTCTATAGGATTGCAGTTATAAACAATTTAAATAGTCCTAAATTAGGATGTTTCAGCTAAAGGAGTGTTGGTGATTGAATTAAAACAAGTGCTACTTCTACGACAGAGGACAGGTCTATGAGGAAAGTACCATTCAGAGATGACTGCATTACCCTTGATAAATTGTTGCTGAATGTGTGTGTGTGTGTGTGCATTTGTGCGTGTACACGTGCACATGCCTGTTTAAAAATGTTTTTTTCCCCATAATCTTTTCTAAGAAAGTATTTACATTTATATACTTAAGTTTCCTTTTAGTTCCTTTTAATTATGAAGCCCTGTTCCTGTCTTTACTTTGAGAGAAATATAACTGAGTTGCAAGTGCATCATTTGAAAACAGGCATGTGTGCCAAGGAGATATTGGATGAATTGTATCTGGGGGAACTCATCTATGATACAGCTCCCCCCTTGCAGGAATCAGAAAGCAACTACATAAAGAAAAAGACCTCTCCCACTGAGAATATTTGCTTGCAGCTCTGCATCATCTATAAATCATCCAATAGCACATATAGCATCAGTGTGTGTGGGTGTACACATACATAATGAAACCTATTTTTGCATTCCAGTTCAAATTTGCTCTCTTCTTAAAATTCTTCTGGTGTCCAATTTCAGCAGTCTAACATATTTCAGTAATCCTTGAACAAATAAGGGAAGTGAAATTCATGACACATCTGCCATCTCAATAATACACATAAAAAGTGTATATGTGTGTGTGTAATAATATTTGTATAAATATAGTTAATCAGTGTCAAGTGACAATATGAAATTCTGGTGGTTACCATGTGTTCCAATTGAGAAGAGGCTCTGTGGGGTTTGTGGAAAGAAAGGGCTGGGCAAGTTTTCATTAAGCTCTAGATTTAGCAATTGGAAAAGGAGAGAATAAAGAGGGACAAGTTGTTAATGTAGCATTCTTTGCTCCAAAGAGAAACCTCTTTTAGACAAGAGTGGTTCTCAGGCCAAGAATTTAAAACTTGCAGAGAAACCCTGTCCAGAACACACAAGTTGTTTGAACGGGGTGCCTGATTGTCACAGTAATTCAAGCAGTCCTGCCTAACTGAGTGGCAGCTTTTATAAAGGACCAAAGACAAAGAGCTCAGATTCACTTCTCTCTCTCTCCCCTCCCTCAACAGGTCTCGCTTCCCCCCTCCCTACCATTCACTCCTGATCAACTGTTTAGTGGGTGTGTACAAGTGAAGGGGAGATGGGGTGAAAGAGGGCAGTCGTGTTTTTAGCTGCTCCCTCATCATTAACCTTCTAAGTTTTTGATGAACCTAGAGTTGAAATCCCTTCTCTTCTCTACCCCTCAAGACATGCCCAATTATTTTAGTATTTCTTCTGCCATTTGTGTATTAAAATAGTGTAAACTGCTGGCACTCAGGACAGCTGGCCGCAGCTTGCATTTTTAAATCAATCTTGAAAAAGTGTAATTTCTTCCTTTTTAATGTGGTTGTGGAAAGAAATCTCTTTGACAGGATTAGAGGTTGCATGCAGAAATTTTATTTTCATGAGAAAAGTCTTCAGGATGATGCTTTAGGTTATGTTAAGGCTTGCCACGTACTAGATTTTGTTTGGTGATGCCAGATTGCCTCAAAAGGGATGTATTTATGCAGAATAATAAATGTATTTGTATTGTTTTGTAGGATGCTTTTGTGATGGGGTTCCTGTGTTTGAGAAAAGCTTTCAAACTTTTCCTAGCTAGGATTTGGCACACACTGGGAAAACTTCGTGTATTTCTTCCTGCTGTACACCTGCCAAAAACATGGAATGCCTGCCATGGGGGGGGGGGGGCGGAATCAGAGGGAACCCTAATTCAAATCTAGTGTACAAGTGTTATTCTTTTTTACCTACTGCCAGTATTTCTTCCCTGCCAGTGATTTATTTCAAATTCTGCAGTTTACAGTGGAGTAGATCCTGAGAAAACATAAGCAAGGACATTTGCTAGAGGAAAGTTTTCTGTCCTCTTGTCTCCCTGTAGACATTACTCCTCAGTCTCTCCAGAGAATTCGGAGCAGGGGGGCTTACTGAACAAGGTGAGATAAGGTATAGCAGCTGTTGGGGTTGGGTAATTGACTCAATGGGACTTTGACCTTAAGTTTCCTGTTGCCTCGTCTTCTATAGCAGCTGCTCCATTTCACATTTCTTGTGTGAGAGCGAAGCCCTTCTTCGTGGAAGAAGTTGCCATCTGTAGTCAAAACGCAACATTTGTATAAAAATTCACTCCTCAGAATAAACAGGATTAGATCAATCAACAAAACCTGGGAAATGGAGGAGCAATAAAATGATTATTTTAGGCCTGTTTTTATTTCAGGGAAACAGAAAGCAGGTGGATAAAAATCAATGATTAAAAAAAATCAAATTTATTTAAATCACAATTTTTTTTAATTTAAATCATTGCTTAGATGCAACTTGTTTAAATCAGATCCACCCTGACACAAAGTAAGAAATAATTGTCTCTACCATAGCAAATTGTTAAATTCTGTTTTGTGCAAAATTTACTTGTTCAAAGGCATTGACATAAATTCAGAAAATTTCAGGGCAGCAGTCTCTGTTTTTTAAAACCAATCTTTGTGCCCAACCTGTATTAACACCTATTCATCTACCATCTCTACTTCATTGTCCTAAATCTTTTATCTGTATTTGTATAAATGTCAATATCCAATATGCCAGTAGGTTTGTTTATTGGCTGGTGTTAGCAGGGGAGAAAGCCAACTTCGTTCTACAGTCCTATGTTATAAGTAAATGTCTATAAGTAAATTGAATACTATGAGGAAGAGTCAAGTGCTGCATCTGAAGACCCTGAGACCAAAAGATGCTTTCTAAGCGTGATGCTGAGTGCCCTAGCTTCCAGTGCTGAGGATTTTCTAGAGATGCTTTGTTTCTTTGTGGCCAAAAATTTAAAAATTTATTAATCTCCATTTCCATTCAGAGATGGACAGATCATTCTCCAAAGGCCCTGTGGTATAAACATGCTGTCCACATACATACACAGCTGTATGTAGGGACACTATGAGAGGCACAATGTGTTTTTATGAGAGCTTAGATGCAACTTGTTATAAATAACAAGTTACTAGAAATTAATTATTTTTCCTAACAGTGAAGATACAATGAACATGGCATTACAGTTCAGTAGTTTGCTATTCCCTTCTTCTGGGGCAGGCCTGGCTGCAGAGTCAGAGGGCAAGAGTTCAATTCCCAACTGTGCCTCTGGGGAGAAGAGCCAGTCTGTGCAGCCTTGGGGAAACTGTCCAGTTCCGGCCTGCCCCCAGAAGAAGGGAATAGCAACCTACTTCCCAGTGCCTAGAAAATGTTGAGTAGGGTTGTCATAGGTTGCACTTAACTAGATAGCACATTTTTAAAAAGAGAGGGCTAACATTAACCCTTTTGTGGTATAACTGTAACTTTTAGTTATGTTTCAGTTTCAGTGTGTAGCCTCACTAAATAGCAGTGGAAGAATGTCATATAGTTAAAATGCTGGCTCATTCTGTGCCTGTGCTGTAGCCTTGGGCTCTGTTGTGAGTGACAGTGAGGTGGACAGAATAATAGCACATCTTGTAGTTTTTTAGGCTAGTAGCATATAATATTTAGATTTGTTTAAAGTAACCAAGAATAACTGGCTTTCAACACCATCGACCATGGGGTCCTTCTGGACATATTGGCTGGGATGGGAATGGGAGGCACTGTTTTACAGTGGTTCCGCTCCTACCTGGCAGATCGGGTCCAGAAGGTGGTGCTGGGGGACAGTAGCTCCGATTCATGGCGGTTGCGTCATGGGGTTCCTCAGGGTTCTATACTGTCCCCCATGCTATTCAATATCTACATGAAACTGCTGGGGGATGTCATTAGGAGGTTTGGGCTGAGGAGTCAGCAATATGCTGACAACACCCAGCTCTACCTCTCATTCTCTACCAATCCAGGTGTGGCAGTCACCATTCTGAACTCATGCCTAGACTCGATAATGGACTGGATGAGGGTCAATAAACTGAGGCTCAATCCAGACAAGTCGGAAGTGCTGCTGGTAGGTGCTCTGCCAGATAGGTTAAAGGGCCATTTCCCTGCCCTAGACGGGGTTGCACTCCCCCTAAAGGACAGGGTCTGCAGCCTGGGGGTGCTCCTTGACCCGGGTCTGACCTTGGAAGCCCAGGTGGACTCGGTGTCCAGGGGTGCCTTCTTACAGCTGCGGAGAATATATCAACTTCGCCCTTACCTGAATGAGTGGAGCCTGGCAACAGTCACACATGCATTGGTAACAACCAGACTGGACTATTGCAATGCGCTATACGTGGGGCAGCCTTTCAAGATGATCCGGCGACTGCAACTGGCACAGAACCAGGCTATGCAGCTGGTAAGTGGTGCCACCGCACGGACTCATATCACGCCGGTTCTGAAAAATTTACACTGGCTGCCGGTTGCTGCTCGGGCCCAATTCAAAGTGCTTACTCTGACATATAAAGCCCTAAACGACTTAGGACCTGGTTACCTAAAGGACCGCCTTCTTCCATACGAGCCTGCCAATCCTCTAAGATCAGGTCAGGAGGCCCTTCTGAAGGTGCCATCCCTGAAAGAGGTGAGGGGGATGGCATGTTGAAATAGGGCCTTCTCGGCTGTTGCCTCCCAACTTTGGAACACCCTCCCTATAGAGATCCGCCTGGCTCCGACGCTTTTGGCTTTTTGGTGCCAGGCAAAGACCTTTCTGTTTAGCCAGCATTTTAATTAAATAGTATCCTTTAGCTGGCCGTATGAGCAGCAGGATTTATTAATGATAAATTGACTGTTTTAATATTGGGTATTATTATAATATTGGGCATTATTTTAATGGGTTTTAATGTGGTTCTAAAGTTTTAATATTGCTGTACGCCGCTCAGAGACCATTGGTAATGGCGCGGCTAAAAAATCTTGTAAATAAAAAAACAAAAAAAACACACTATGATTTAAATAAAAAATGAGATTTTTCACAATTTAAATAAAAAATTGATTTTTAAAAAATTAAATCATATTTAAATCAATTTGTTTTTTAAAATATCATTGATTTTTATCCACCTTGAGTGAAACCAATAAAACCACTCTTTAATATCTAAATTCTTTTGAAAGCCCTATTAGGGCTGCACTGTAAGTTGGTTCCAACTTGTTGGCACACAACTAACTTGTCTTCTACCGATTCTGCACATTGGTCCTTCTCTTCCAATATTGTTACTCCTGACTGACAGCAGCTCTCCTGAGTTTTAGGCAGGATCATTTCCAAGCCCTGGCTGAAGATCCCTAATAATAACTGATGGTCTATTTGCTGTTTGACTTCCAAAATCAGACATTATTAGTTTGTCCAAGTTGCTGTGGCTTATCTAATTCCAAAACAAACTAGAGCAGAAAATGCTCTTCTCTCCTTCTGCCTACTTCATGATACATTTTTAGTACTGCTTCACTCCTTCCCTCTCATAAAGAAAAAAACCACAGTCCCTTCCCCAGTAAATAGGAAACCCACTATGGTCTGTTCCTGGTATAAGTATGTCTGTTTTCCTAATTTTCTACTTGGTACAGAGTGAAGATCCCTTCCCCCCACTCGTAACTCCCTCAGAACACCGAGGAAGAGTCTTGAGGGACTATAGTAGTGACTTGTCAGCTATTGCGGGAAGGCTTTGGGGTATGAGTGATAAGGAAACATATTTTGTTAATCTTGCACACCTCTTGTGTGTAATCTGATTTGTTGGGAGAAGGATTATTTAGATAAGTGAGAGCTGATAGAAATGGTCTCATGAATCATATAAGCTTATTACATTCCTGGACTCAGACACACCTTCAAGTTGAGGTGTGTGAAATACTTGGAACAAGATTCAGGACTACGTGAAATTAAGCTTTTGAAATAATCTGCTGCTATACTTTAAAAATTACAGGTAATTTTCTCACTAGATAACCTTTTGTTCCAGTCCCCCCCCCCCCAAGTCTTGGTACCACTTGTTAATAAGCTTATAGACTGAACTAAAGGTGGCCATTTTGATTTGAAACTTGAGCCGTTTCTGAGGCAAATATAGGCCTTTGTCTTCCCAAGATTAGGTTGATGAACTGAAAGATACAACTCCTTTAGGACCAAAAAAACCGGATAAGGCAAAACAAAATCTGTCACTACGTTAATTAAGTTGAAGATTAATTTGCAAAACACACCCTGTAGAGTCAATCTACCTCAATTTCAGCTGAGTAATTGCCTTGTGGTGAGAGGAAAAGGTGTTGAGAGCTCTGAAGAAGCGTTTTCTACCACTTGCAAATCTGTAGTATGTGGATGTCATTTATTGTCTAAACACCAAAACCTCTGTGGTTAACTAGAACATCATTTATCATTAGGCTGTTTCTTATGAAGGTTCAAGTCTAATAAACCCGTTAACATCTCTAGGTGTTTTGCCCGTGTTGCTGTGGATGCAGTGATAACAGAACCTTCTAGTTTATTTTCTATAAAAATCTGTCATTGTGGTAAGGATTTTGTATGTTTCTGCTGATCCCAAAGCCTGAGAGGCACATACATAGTGAAGAGATCTCTTTATCTCAAACATTCAAGGCAGTTCTTGTAAAAATGCTTTGGCAGATTTTCATAGGACCAACTAGATGTCTGCCTAACTGAAAAAAACAAAATGCAAATGATGGAATACAAAGCTTATTTTCCTAAAATACCTGTGTCTTCCTGCACTCGAGATATTTACTGTAAGTGCCACTTGTTATTTTCTGCAACTAGTACTAATATGTTGTAATTTCAACATATGCGGATAGGATCTTTTTCACACCTGATGGTGGGAGACTGTTTGATCCTCATGGTATGCTTCCATCTTTTTATAACATGCTTAAGCGTATGCAACTGGATAGACTGAATAAATGAAAAAGAGTCTGAGATAATCTTGTTCCAATAGCATTTGATCCCACAATTTAGATGAGGTGGATGTGTTGTTATGAAAATGTTTAATACAGCCTGAGATCTGTTATAGGACTCTGCAATATTCATACAGTGCCTTTAAAAAATATGCAAGGTAGCTTATACTCAAAATTAAAATATGCAAATTATAATAAGACTGACAACAAGGAGAAAAAATTAACACCAGTGAAAGTCATCAAAAATGCAGTAGGGAAATAAGAACCAGTAAAAATGAAATTATGGCTTCATTTAATGTGGGGCTGCTGCTGAAAAGTCCTTGTCTTATGAGCTTGACTGTTATGACAGTGGGGAAGTGTTTATGAGGATGGACTTGGGATTTTCCACTATGCCAGTGTGTTGATAGGTTTTTATTTTCTCAGTGGCTCTTTGTTTTGTATTAAAAGCAAGGCATGATTTAGTTAATTGCAGCACTTGCTTGAATGTAGAGGAGCTACATTTATATAAATGGGAAGTCTATGTGTGCCTTCATATTAATGTTTAGTTTATACCCCACCTTTCTTGTACCAAATGGAATATCAAATAAATGAATAGTGATTAAAACATAGGTTTAAAACAGATTAAAACAAACATAAAATGGAGTAGTTAAAACACAAGACAATTTTAAAAAGCAGTAAAGACTACATCACTGTAAGTGGGAAGCCAGCATCTTTGTGGATTAAAAGCCCCTTCTGCAGCAACCCAGATTAACTGTGGAAGGTTTGTGAAAACACAGCTGGGAGGGGTAATACACCATTCCTGTAGCCTTACACCTGTGGGTTGTAGTGAACAGAGAGTGAGACTTAATGGATATTCATTCACTCTAACCAGTCCCTCGTTCTGTGGCTATATTCTTGCAGTTATGTGGGAAGGAAGATTTTCTGTCTAAAGTATTTTGGTGTGGTATAAACAAATATTAAAGAGTGGTATAAAATATGGAATAATTTAATATGGGACATTGTTCCGTGGAACAGTTTCTACCAACATAACCAAGATGAGGTCATCTCTCTGCACCCATCCCTACTTCAGAGGGCTTGGGAAGCTTCCTGAGGTGATTTTCTGGTGGTTCTAAGTGATGAGGAGAGAGAAGGTCCAGTGTGACACTGGATTTATGCTGTTATAAATTCATAGATGAGTAAAATGGAAAATTATGGATAGTGCCAGGATGTTTGTTGAATATACAGTGGTGCCTCGCTAGACGATGTTAATCTGTTCCACGAGGATCGCTGTCTAGCGAAAACATCGTCTAGCGAAGCACGTTTTCCCATTGGAATGCATTGAAATCGCTTCAATGCGTTCCAAGGGAAAACGCAGTCGTCTTGCGAAATTTCCCATAGGGAAACCTCGTCTAGCGAGTGAGGGTCCCCATAGGAATGCACTGACAGCTGCACTGACAGCTTTTCACCACTAGTCGGCGCACTCCTATGGGGAAACCTCATCGTCTAGCGAAATTCCCCATAGGGAAACATCGTTTTGCGAAGCGCAGTAGCGCTCGCAAAAAGGCATCGTCTAGCGATTTCCTCGTCCTGCGAGGCAATCGTCTAGCGAGGCACCACTGTAAGAAGGTAACAAGTATATGAACTTGTAAGATGGTTTACATCACCATGCAGTGGGTAGTTTTTTCTCTTTCTCCATCAAATTCTGAAAAAAATAAGGTTTAAAGTTTACTTGGGCTGTCTGCCTGCCTTTTTAGCCTCCCCTGTGATGTTTTAAATAATGTTAAGGATTTTTATCAGGGCAAGATATAACAGTTTGGCTATTTTGCTTGAGCAATCTTCTGCTGCTTCTACTTTGTTTTTTTCTCTTTCCCCTACTTCTAGTTGTGGCATTGTGGTCTCAAGTATAAAAACAGACTATTTAATATGTGGTGGATATTGCCTGAGTGTGCATGCACAGGTTTTTCAGGTCCTTTTCACTCCTGCATTGCATGAAGTATTTCTTAGAGGTATGTGATCTGCATTGATTGCATGAATAGTTCCTATACCAGCTAAATTACCTTGATCCAGTGGCTGAAGTCCAGTTGAAATTGATGTATTGTAAAATTACATTTGTGGAACTGTGCAGGATCTTATGCCTGGATAGTCCACATAGCACAGTTTGCATGTGTGATTCAAAGTGCGACTATTGTGCAATGCACCTGTGGAAATCCTTCTTGACTATCACTTTGAATTGTGCATGCAGAACTATGCAACAGGGTTTCAGCCAGTAATAGTTGCAATATTAGCCTAATTGTACCATAATAATTTACATTGCAGAATGTTCATTAATAATCCCCTGTGACTTGGATTAGTAAGGAAAAGATACAGTGGCTAGAATCCTATTACAGTATTTATGTCTCCTGGCATAAATCCAGTGATGTAAATCTGAGCAGCCAAACTAGCAAGTATCTCGTTGCTTGACTTGGTGTGTAGCAAGTACACGTTTTCAGTTTTTAATTTGTGGTAATTCATGTTGAGATTTATGCTAATAGATTTACATGAGTAAGTGTAAACAATACGATTTTGGACACCAAGTGTCTCATCATTGTCAGGATCCCACTGGCAGGCTGTAGATGGATGGATGGATGGATGAATGGATGGATGGATGGATTTTGTTCCCTTTCCTACTTTAATTGTTTGGGACTGTGCTGTGAGCAGGTCATAGTCAAGAAGTGGGGGGAGGTGTGCTTTGTGGGACAAGGACATTTTGTGGATCCCTGCTTGTTATAATTATTTTAATTATTTTGGATTCTGGATCCTGTCTAATAAAACTGCTTAGAGACAATGAAGTAGCACTGGCACAGTATCTCAAGATACAAAGCATGCCATTTAGGCCTGCTAGTACCTTTTCTATCCTATGCTGGTGGCTTCTGTACTGGTAAGATTTCCTGCTATAAAGTAAAATTTTAATTTGGGCTGGATGACAAACAAAATCAAGTTTAGGAGCACTATTAAATTTGGTTCCAGGGCATGACATTTAGTCTCAGTAGTTTTGTTTTGTTTTAAAAATAGTTTCCAGTTAAGCAAATTGCCTTTGCAGGAACTAGCATCTATACTTTCAATTTGGCCTCAGGTGACTCTTCAACCTAGGGTATAATCTTAAATTCTGATCTCCAAATTGATTTATATAAGGATTCTAGACTATATTATTTCTTTGTACGTCTGCTGTATACTACGTAACGAACCAGTGTGTTTCTCCTAAGATGAGAGAGGTCTCTGAGTTACAAGGAGCCTCATGTTGTCTGAATTGAGGATTCACTATTTTCTTTGTATCCCAACTGGCATTGGGTTTAACATGAAACCTACACAACAGCCAGTGACTCATCAAACCTGCACTCTCCATCTTGGTGCCTCAGTGCTTAATGTAACTGCAGGGCCCATGCTTGAACATCTGGCCAGATTTTTAATCTTCAATACTTCTCCTCTGCAATTTTTTTAAACTGTGTGAAATAGCCTGGGCACCTTGAAAGTTTAGAATCTGTGGTGGAAGCTTACAGCTTAGTTAGATGTTGTTCTAATACAGTCATGGCCAAAAATATTGGCACCCTTGCAATTCTGTCAGAAAATGCAACCCTTCTCTCTGAAAATTGTTGTGGTTGCAAATGTTTTGGTACTCACATGTTCATTTCTTTGGTTTGCGTTGGAACAACACAAAAAAACAGAGAAGAAAAGTCAAATCTGATACAATCCCACACAGAATCCCAAAAATTATTGGCACCCTTAACTTAATATTTGGTAGCAACCCCTTTGGAAAAAATAACTGAAATCAATCACTTCCTGTAACCATGAATGAGTTTCTTACACCTCTCTACTGGAATTTTGGACCACTCTTCTTTTGCCAACTGCTCCTGGGCCTTCAGATTTGAAGGATGCCTTCTCCCAACTGCTGTTTTGAGATCTCTCCACAGGTGTTCTATGGGATTCAGATCTGGACTCATTGCTGGCCATTTCAGAACTCTCCAGCGCTTTGTTTGTAACCATTTCTGAGTGCTTTTTGAAGTTTGTTTCGGGTCATTGTCCTGCTGGAAGACCCATGACCTCTGGTGGAGACGCAGCTTTCTGACACTGGCAACTACGTTGCGCCCCAAAATTCTTTGGTAATCATCAGATTTCATGATACCGTTCACACAGTCAAGGCATCCAGTGCCAGAAGCAGCAAAGCAACCCCAAAACATCTTTGAACCTCCGCCATGTTTGACTGTAGGGACTGTGTTCTTTTCTTTGAATGCCTCATTTCTTTTTCTGTAAACAGTGCCATGATGTCCTTGACGAAAAAGCTCTACTTTTGTCTCATGTGTCCACAGTACGTTCTCCCACAAGGATTGTGGTTTTGTCACAAAAGTTTTGGCATACTCCAGTCTTGCTTTTTTATGTCTTTGTGTCAGCAGTGGTGTTCTCCTGGGTCTCCTACTATAGTGCCCCTTTTCATTCAGATGGCAGCGGATAGTGCGAGCTGACACTGTTGTACCCTGTGTCTACAGATCAGCTTGAATTTGTTTGGAAGTTAATCTGGGTTCTGTATCCACCATTTGAACAACCCTTCGTTGTAATTTTTCAGTAATTTTGCTCTTCCATCCATGTCCAGGGAGGTTAGCTACAGTACCATGGGCTGTAAACCTCTTGATGATATTGTGCACAGTGGACACAGGAACATTAAGATCTCTGGAGATGGACTTGCAGCCTTAAGATTGTCAATGTTTTTCCACAATGTTTTCTCTCAAATCCACAGACAACTCTTTACACTTTATTCTTTTCTCCATGCTCAGTGTCACACACAACACAAAGGTTGAGGCAATTTTTCTCCATCTTAACTGCTTGCAAGTGTGATTACTATATTGCCCACACCTCTTACTTGTGACAGGTGTATCTTAAATACAAATTAAGGGAGCATCACATGCTTGTAAAACAATTATTTCTTACAATTTAGACAGGGTGCCAATAATTTTGGCCAGTGCATTTTTGGGTTTCTCTGTGGGATTGTATCAGATTTGACTTTTCTTCTCTGTTTTTTGGTGTTGTTCCAACACAAACCAAAGAAATGAACATGTGAGTACCAAAACATTTGCAACTGCAACAATTTTCTGAGAGAAGGGTTGAATTTTCTGACAGAATTGCAAGGGTGCCAATATTTTTGGCCATGACTATATAATATTGCTCCCCTGTATTTGGGATTTCCATTATGTGCTCATAGTTTATGTGGTGTAAAGCAGAGGTCCCCAACCCCCGGTCCGCGGCCCAGTGCCAGTCCGTGGCCTGGGCTGGACCGGGCCGCCGAGACAGACCTCCCGCCCCCCCCGCAGTACTCACCCCCGCGCTGCCATTTGTGCATGTGCCCGTGCGGGCAGGCACCCGTGCGAGTGCCGCACTGCCGTTTGTGCATGTGCGCGAGCGTGCATGCGCAAATGGCGGCGTGGCACTTGCACGGGCGCCCGCCCACCCGTACAAGAGAGAGCGTGTGCTTGTTCGCGCATGCGCGCGAGCGCGGGGGGTGCCCCCGCCTTCCCCAGCCGGTCCGCGGACCGAAAAAGGTTGGGGAACGCTGGTGTAAAGGAACCTTTGAGATAGCAGCAATAATGTATGTTCCAAGCTATCTTAAACAAAAAGTTGCATTCCATGTACAATTGTATTATGATTTCAATTGTTTGATGGCTGTAATTGCATACCACAGAAAGGCTTCAAGTTCATGAGTTATTATTCATCCATTTGTCTTATCTGTATTAATCAAACTAGTGGTGCAAATTCAATGCTAATGTCAGCTAAGATAGACCTATTGAAATTAATTGGAATTGTTAGAAACACATAAATCTCATTCATTTTATTGGGTCTGCCTAGCCTGATGAATAGTTGTGGAGAACTTGAAAGGTTGTACACTATTGTGGAATTATTGGTCTTAATTAATTTTTAATCCCAAATGAATTGTTGGAGTTGTTGGTCCTAGCAAAGGTATTGTCCACCTTTGAATCTTCTTTTGTTGTGTGTTTATGGATCAATATGTCTATGTTTCTATTTTATGATATTAAGAGGAATTATTCACCTGAATTAGAAATTTAATCCCATGTTAAATTGTGGTTTCCTTGGACAAAAAAAACCCAACCCCTATCTCTATTGTTTCAAGCAGAAAAGCTTTAGAAAAACTGGAAGAATAGCTACAGATGAATATCATGAACATATGTGGGAAGTGGCCATTACAGATGGAACATAAAAGTACTAGTGTAAACCCCCTTCATGTGAAATAGCAAAACTAAAGTAGTGGAGGTGACAGGGAAGAGACGTATTAACCAAGGAAACTGGTCATTAATTCAATTGTTATAATTCCCATACTTCTCACACCAGAATAAAAACCCACCGTATTTTTTGCAATTTATATATACATCTTCAGTCCAACATACAGGTGTGAGCCCACAGAAGTAATTTGCAAAAAAAAAAAAAAAGTAAACTAAACAGAAGGTTTATAGCAGTGCAACTCAGCTTAGCAGAAATATCCAAAACTCACCACAGATGTTTTTACAGAGAACTAAATTTATATCAGAATAGAAATTTGTGGCAATTTCCATTTGTTCTTTAATATGTTCTTTATTGCATTCAGATTTCCTGTGCTGTATGTTTCCAGTTTCTATTTTTATGCCACACAGCCTGTGACGGTATATATTCTGTTCGTATTTTTTTAATGTTTAGATGTATTGTAGGGGGAATTGGATGAACTTTCTAAAACATGCTTAAACCATGTGAGTTCTGTTAACCGTGCATTTGACCCATACCAGTATATGTGCAGAGAGTTCCTCAGTGTGATGGAGGGTCCTGATTGGGATAGATTTTCCCATATCTAGAGAAACTCTGTAGCAGTTTTTACCAAATGCTGAATGTGCAGTCAACAGGCATGTTGGCAGCAGGGTCAGGGTTTCTGGCCCCACAGCTTCCTCTTATATGTGTGTTTTTAGCTCATGGTGGGAGTCATCTTAAGTTTTTTCTGTAGTCCAGAAAAGTAGTAGTTCTGGGGGCCTAGCGGAACAGTCTTCTAGATCCTTCAGGATATGAAGGTGAGGTTATATCTTGCTCCGAAAACCTCCATCTCCATCAGTGCAAGAAGAATAAGCATCACACTCCATGGGTCAGTCAATGACAGCTTAAGGGAGAATAGTGTTTCTTGCTCAGTACTGAGAAAATATGCACACTGACTCCCTTACTGCATAGTTTTAAAAACTGTATTAACTCAGTCTGCAATTTCTCTCTTTCTGTATGTTGCTCTATTTACAAATACATATATCTATATATATTTATGGGTAGACTCCAGACTCCAAATATGTCAAAACATAGAATATATGGGGCTTATGCCATGTAAAGTGGCCTCGAAGTTGTAGTCAGAGAAGAAACTGTTTCCAGGATCTGATTCTGAGTGGTATAGCTGTCTTGCCTTTACTAAAGCCTGCCCTCAGCCCAAATTAGATGGAAGTCCTCTAATGCAGCGATCCCCAACCCCCGGTCCCCGGCCCGGTGCCGGTCCCTGGCCTGGCCCAGACCGGGCTGGCAAGAGAGACCTCCCCGCGCGCACTCACCCCCGCGCAGCCCGTTTGCGCCTGCGCGCGCTGGAATGCCCGCACGAGCGCCGCGCCGCCATTTGTGCATGTGCGCGGGTGCCCGCACAAGCGCACACTGCCGTTTGCGCATGCGCGCGAGCGGCAGTGCACATGCGCAAAATGGCGGCGCTCGTGCTCTCGCGCTCGCGCACTTGTTCGCGCATGCGCATGGGGTGCCCCGCCTTCCCCAGCTGGTCCGCAGACCGGGAAACGTTGGGGAACACTGCTCTAATGTCTCTTTGGCAGAAGTACCATGCTTGTCCCATGGGTTTTTGATTGAAAATCACTGTAAACCCACTTCATCTTAAATAGGACATTTGAAGAGAGCTCATTTCACTGGAGGGTGGTGCACATTACAATACATATTGGTGAGAAATCTAATCCTATTCATATTTGTCTCTGAACAGGCAACATTGTTCTCTGGGCCTGTGTTTGCTAAGGCTTGATGCCCATGTGGGCAAACAGAGACATGCTTTAGATATGCAAAGAAACAGAATGCTTTCAGTATTGATTTGGTCTGAATCCCTGATACTGTATGCTATTCTGTAGCCTAGCAAAGCCCTTATCCTCTAGTTCTAATCTAGCCTTATCATCAGAGTTAGCTGTGCTAAAGAAAATAGGCAGGAGAGATATTAAGGACAGTAAAACAATATATTTTTCTTCTTCTTCTTTTAAAAAACTCCTTCACATTACATAATGTGTAAAAGGGTTTCTTTTTGCCTTTAGTGATTCACTAAAGGAGAGTGTCCATAGATCTTTTGCCTTACGGTAGATAGAAGATGCTAGATTGGGGGAGTGGGGGGATATACAGAATTTTGGATTTTGTTGAATCATTAAATAGCAGCTGACTGGGGCTCTGAAGTTCTGTTAGCCAATTTGGCAGATGGGTCTTGTTACTGATTTTTGTTGCAGATGATAGTTATAAAATGTTTATGGAGGTGAGAAAATGTTGAATGAAACTGCTGCACTGCAGTGACCTGTTTTGCCCTCATATTATTTTATTTTATTTATTTCCAAACTAATGTTTAGCAAGATTATGTCATTTATAAAAAAAGAAAAAGTAAACAGCCTTAGGATTCATTCAGTAAAGACATTTGACTGTGGCTTTATGAAGAAACCTATCTGTTTGGTATGGTTTTCTGTTGAGATAGATGTAAGGCACAGATATAGAAGGCAAAACAACAGTGGTGAAACTTAAAGTGACCTTAATGTGTTGAGTAGTTTTAAGTGTGTTAGGGAAGCTCAGAGCAATATCATCATGAGGCTAGACTTTCTTATGGGTCTAGACTGCAGGTAGAGTCTTCCAAGATGATATCGTCAGAGCTGAAACACTAGGCTGAGATTAATCCATCCTCATCAAGAATTAATGGTTGCTTTAGCAGAAGAGAATTGATAGTGCTAGTGGTGATGTGGCTGGAGAAGTTCTTGAAGTACAGCTACTCAGCAACAGCAGTAGTGGAAGTTAGCACTGGAGAAGGCAGTAGTAAGCTAGTTTTAAATGCATTATACTGTAACTTGTAAAAACTATTCTGAGACAATTTAAAGCAAAACAAAACATAATGATGGAAAATGAGACTTCTAGATTGGAAGGCACTCAGTCAGCTACTGTGGAAGAGCTGAGGATAAGTACAAGTAGTGTTATCACTAATGGAACAACTGGACTCAAGGCAAAAGGATGTCTGGTTGTTGATGTGCACAGAAGCAAAAGGAGCGCCCTACATTGTAGGACACAGGATTGGAACAAGGGAATGTGAGAAATATGAATCAAGGTGTGCTTCAAATTGTGAACCAAGAAATGGAACATTTAAGCATTGTAATACTAGGGGTGAGTGAATTAAAATGAACTGGCATGGGGCATTTTAAATCAGATAATACAAAAAATTTTTACCTTGGAGGTGATAAACTCTGAGAAATGGTGCCACTGTATTTGTGAGGTGGGATGTAATGCAAGTACTGTGTTTCCCCGAAAATAAGACAGGGTCTTATATTAATTTTTGCTCCAAAAAACGCATTAGGGCTTATTTTCAGGGGATTTTTTTTCCGTGTACAACAATCTACATTTATTCAGATACAGTCATGTCATCTTCTGGTTGCTGCACAATGGTGGAGGATGGGGTTTCACTTAACTAGGGCTTATTTTGGGGGTAGGGCTTATATTACGAGCATCCTGAAAAATCATACTAGGACTTATTTTCAGGTTAGGTCTTATTTTTGGGGAAACAGGGTAGTTATGAGCTATTTTTCAATGTCTGATCAAACACTGTCAGTCAGACTTCATGAAAGGCCTATCGGTATTATTATAATTCAGGTCTATGCTTCAGCTGTAAATGTTTGAGAAGAAACTGAAAGCTTTTCTGCCAGTGTCCACCACTGCATTTTACAATGTGCTGCACATCAAGCAGGATAACTGAATGCCCCTCCACCATACCTAACAGTACACACCACTGTGTGAATCCTTACTTGTAAAAGTGTTTCCACTCTCTATGAGATACCTAGAGGCATTTGGAGAAAATAACAGTGATAGGTGGCTGCAACCTGTGCTTGCTTCATTAAAAAGCGTGCCCAGCCACAGAATAAAAGTTTAGCCAGGAGACAGAGAACACACTTGTGGGATTTGGTGTGCTTGCATATCTTCTTGCACTCCCCCTTTTAAACAATGCTTTTGTGCTGAGCATTACCTGATGGTCTTGAGTGAAATAGTTATTTTGTTGTGCTCTGTGAGGGCAGATATGTGTTTTGGGGTTTGAAATTGTATCTCAAACCTACCTTTTACTTAGCTTCTTTGCCAGTTTTTTGTCTTTGGGCCTCATCTCCTTGCCTTTTGTGAAAAAGAGAAAAAAGTAAGCTTAAAGTAGAAAACCATAGTTCAAAAGACTTTAGAAGAGACACATTGGCAAACTTTGTGGAATACCCTGCTTGCTGACCATAATACAAGAGGGCATGTGTCAACAGTAGGGGACAAATCACTTGTAATTATGTACTGTTTTGCAATTTTTTAAAGGTATGGCAGGAAATGTGGGTGCTTTTCTTGTATACTTTGGTTCTTTCTGCCTATTTGCCTTCTAACATAATTAGAATGGAAAAACATTAATCTAGATTATTTTACTCTGTATGAACAAATAGATTAATTGCATATAGGTTTAGTATAGTTCTCTTAATTTTGGGGCTTAGATAGAATTCAAACTGAATTAACCTCTTCAAACTCTAAAATAATGTGAAGCACCGTTCACTAGGGTATTGACAATTTAAATGCAACTTGCTTCTCATATGTCAGATAGTTTTTAAGGACAGCTCCTCTTTTTTGTTATATGATCCAGGTTCATTTCACCTCCCCAAATGAAAGATATTTACATTGGATGCTGTCTCATGAACGAAATGATCAGATTTTGCCTATAAGCAAAAAAGCTGAACTTTCATTTCCTGTCTTCCTTTAGGTTTATAGTGTGTGTATGTGGGAATCATTTCGGCAACAACTAACAAATTTTTACCCCATTTCTTTGGATGCATGTGAGACGTGGCAAACTTTGTGGAAAACCCCACTTGTTGAACATAATACAAATGGTAATAACTCATCTAGCAATATACAGATATCTCCCTACACCACAGTAGCTCTGACAGCCTCCCAGCCTATAAAACTTTTTATTATGTCTACCTAGCTTCAAGAGATGTTAATGTCATTATTTTAAGTTTGCCCTTAGTTAATCAGTTATGCTGTGTTTGTGTTATTTACGCCATTCTAAATCCCTCCTATTTGAATGTAGGCAATATGTTCTTAAGCTATAAAATGAGAAAATAGGATTTTATTTGATGGGCTTGATAGTGTTTTAGTTTTTCAGATATGAGGATATGAGTTTCAAATGGTATTTTTAAAAATATTTCTCTGGAAATAATTTCCCCTCTTTAAAGCAAAAAATGCAAGTTTCTTTAAGATAGTTAGCCTAGAGGTTTCTTGTGTATCTTTAGAAGTAACCAATTTTGACAGTGTTTCTCATTTAGCATTACTAAAATCCATTCAGCAGAGACATTGAAATAGTATTCATGATGGGAGACCGTTATTTATTAAATATTGCATTTCTGTCTTGTTCTGCCTAAAACAACTTTGGGTTCCCTCATTTTGTCCTCATAAAGACCTTTCAGGGTAAGCTCGGCTGATAAAGGGTGATTGCCCCAGATTTATACTGTATATTTTCCTGACTCTCCAAAAGTAGAACTTTGGTGGTTTTGGTCTGTGTCCAACACCCTTACATAGCAGTGTCTCAAAATCTGATTTGGCTAAGAGAAGAATATTGTACTTGAGAAATATTGCTGCTATCTTAGGAAGCCTCACTTAGAGTGTGTTGCAGTCATCCAGATGAGATGTAACTAAGGCATGTGTCACTGGGATTAGATCGGACATCTCAAGGAATGAGGGCAGCAGTCACATCAACTTTAACTGTACAAAGGCATTCCTGGCCATTGCTGAAACTTGTGCATCTAAGCTCAGGGTTGAGTCCAGGAGCGCATCCAAGCTGTGAACCTGACTTTTCAGGAGGAGTGTAATTTCAAATTGGACCCCTGTCCCCTGATTTACCTTGTGATTGACCAGGAGTACCTCTGTCTTGTCTGGATTAAGTTTCACTTTGCTAGCCCTCATCCAGTCCACTACTGACAAGAGGCATTGGTCTAGGCACAGAACAGCTTTGTTAGAATTAGATGGGAAGCAGAGATAGAGTTGGGTGTCATCAGTATACTGATGGTACTGAACCCCAAAACTCCAGATAGCCTCTTCCAGCAGTCTCATGTAAATGGTGACTAGCATGGGAGACAGAACTGAACTTGGGGGACACCACGGGCCAGTGGCCAGGACATCAAACTGGATTCCCTCAACATCATTTTCTGAGTTCAGCTATCCAGGAAGGATTGGAAACACTGTAAGACAGTACCTCTCAGAAAGGCGCCCCAGAAGGATGCCATGATTTGATGGTCTCAAAAGCCACTGAGAGGTGCAGCAGAACCAACAGGGAGATTCTACCCCTAACTAGTTCCTAGAGTAGGTCATCCACCAAGGCAACCAAAGCTGTCTCTGTTTCATAACCACACTTGAATTTAGATTGAAATTGATCATCAGTATATTTTTACTTCTATGGAAACATCACATTGTCATTATAGATCCTGTTCTCATGCTGTAGTTTTCATCTTTGGGTTGGATTCTGGACTGTTTCCATAGCTGTATAAACATACAAGTGTTCTCGCAACGTCTCATCTGTGTCCTCTGTTCATGATTTGCCATATCAGATTGCTTTCAGAATAATCAAAGATCCAGTTTGTGGGACCACTCCTGAACAGGTTTCAAGCACAACACAGCTTTTCACATAATTTCCCCCCAAAATTGTCCTGTGGATGCAAAGGAATTTTATTTGAGGAAGTTTTTGAAACCTGTAGCCATGTAGGAAGAAGTCTGTAAAATAAAGGAATGACAGCACACCATTGTTTTTTTTACAAGGAAGGAGTATATTTCAATGCCTGCACTTTAATGTCACCATGATTTTAAAAGATGGATGACATAGTTGTTTTTCAATAAGTTCCTTTTTAGACCCCTCTGCAGAAAAGACAGGACATTTCTATGTCAACAGAGCTGAAGTTGTTTCTGTAAGAATTGTTGATGATTGAAAATGAAGAATTGTAAGCACAATTTATCTTGGTGAACACAGGGTGTGAGTAATGCTGACTGGGGCCAGACATTGACATACGGGCCGTCATCAAACTAATTGTTGTTTGAATTACCTGTTATGATCCGATGACAAATCTCCTTCACTCCTGCCACTGGAGCAGAAAATGTAGCTTGAATTGTCGTGATGTTAGCAAGTGTAAACTGTACTTCAACAAGATGGATAAACCCAATTATGGGGCAGACCTGTAGAGAGAAAATCCATTTAAATCTCGTAATGTTAAGCAGAGCTGCGTTTAATTCATTTGGGCCAATTTGGGAATGATGTATGAGTCTTGGTGAACATTAGTCAAAGAAGGAAACAACATAGGGAGAGATGCTCTATATGCTGCAATAGTGTGGAGTCAGAGTGGCAGGCGAGTGCTGTGTCGTTTCAGTGCCTAACACTAATGACTCTGGAAAGCTGAAATGACAAAAAGATGTACTAACAGCAATTGTGAGAGCAATGCTGTGTAAATGAGCTGACTTGAAGAACATGGAGGATAACTGGTGTGTGTAGGTGTGGGAATTCTTTTTCGGCTTTTTTTTTGTTTTGTTTTACCTACTGACCTTTCAGATGAGGAAGGAATTATTCTTGAGCTTTTTTGCAGCCTCTGCTGACCATGCCAAATTAAGTGTAAGAGAAAGTGTAAGGATTATTATTATTTAATTGAACTGGACGTATGAAATTAAAAGCTCCATGAATTGAGAAAATACTGAACAAAAATGTCTGTCATGATCCACAGTTGCATCTTTCTGTTGAATTCTCATTTCTGAGATAATATGGACATCATTTTCTAGTGCATCACAATATTAGGCATGTTATTGATAGCTGATTATAACTTGTTTTGAAGTATGTTTCACATCTTTCAAACTATCTTTGAACTCTTCTAATTAACACATGTAGGGGAAAAATGGTAAGCAGGGGCAGAAAAATAATGTTTAGTATGCTTAAGTGTTTGCCAAGCTATGGGAAAGTCAGTTTCACATTCTCAAAGTCAACATTTAGTGTTAGAACACAAGTGTTGCATGTGTGATACCTCAGTCAGGTAGCAGTATTCTTGTGTGATTGCTTGAGTTCAGTACAAGATCTCGTGGTCTTTCTTTATCTTAGTCTTTTTAGCTAATTGAAACGCATTCAGAGATTTAGAACCACAAAGATTAATTGTAACCAGGATAGGCATGTGCTGAATAGGGGTGATATTAATATTTCCAACATTAAGTATTTGTTTTACTACCCTACCATTATTTTCTTCTGTAGTGTTGTGTTTGGTAGCCTTAGTTGTATTTAGTGTGTTTAGCATTTATAAAGCCATGGACTGTGTATGGTTCTTAATCAGGTGACACTGAAATAAGAAATCTATTTGCAAACCTCCAAATGATATTCCTTGCATAAATCCACCATATTCCTTATGTAATATTTATGTTTAAATCAATTTGCTACAGAGAGAAAGAAACATTGAATTTCATTCATTTAAAGCCTGAATAATCTCATATGGTTTTGTTTGCATTTGTGACAGAGTGTGTTCATTTTGTGATTGAGATCTTGTTCGCACTTTGCAAATTACTCCTGAGGTTCCAATATAGGGCATGCCACTTAATCTTAAACTGTAGTGGGAACTGTGCCACTGACATTTAAGTTTTTTAAAAATTTTGAATGGCACTTAAGAAACTGAGATCCAGTAGGTTTCTTTTCTGAAAGGTGAAAGGATTGTTATCACTTTCTCAGTACTGAATTAAAAAAAACATTTAGAACACTGCAAAAGTAACGTCAAAGACTTTCTGTATAGCAGCATATATTTCTAAAAACTGTTACCATGATGTAACACAGTGAAGGGAAACTGTCATGAGATTAAAGTCAGCCCGTTAATTAATTTCTCTACTTAAAGCATCACTTTCGAAAAGGAACTCTAGTTTTTGCCTTTTGAACTCAGAAATAGCATTTCTGAGTTGGATTCCTCCCCCCCCCCCCCCCGGTAATAACATGCTTTTCTCTTAAACACTTGGAAGTACTTGGTATGTTGTGTAAACTATTTCAGGCATTGTTTTTATTCAGTGTTTCACATAATAGATATACTTTCCATTAAAGTGAGGACTTGTAATTACTCCTTTTGTTTTGTTTTATAATATTTTTGTAGGGTTGTGTGCCAGCACACTTTGCAATCTCACAACAGAAACACCAAGATTGGTACTGATTGAACACAGAATTGAGCAGTCTGAAAATCATGTAGCATTATCCAGCACTGCATGAGTCACACTGAGTGGGTTCATTTGACTTGCTTACTGTTACGTGTGCTTAGGATTCCAGCTACAGCATCTGCAGCTTCTTTTTTTTCAAGTGCACATTTGCTAGGAACCTTCTTTGGAGTGTAACAGTTTCCAGAACAATAGCTGTGTTTGTTTTATGGCACCTTAAGCATGAATGAATGGGTTTGTCGTATAAGCTTATGTAAACTGCAGCCCACTTCATCAGACATATGAAGAGTTTTTGTGGAATATATCATGCATTTGATAAAATGCACCATATTCCATGAAAGCTTGTGCCATAAGAAATCTGTTAATCTTTGAGGTCCCACAAAGCTCTTTTGTTGATGTTTTCTTTATAGTACCAAGACAGCAGAACTCACAGCAGCTTCTGATCTGATAGAAGGGATAGATTTGGTTAACACTCTGAGCACTGTGGCAGACTTATCAGTTGTTCCTTGTTCTGAAACCTAGCAGCATATTTTCTGTGAAAACTCCCAAGATGTTTGGCAGTGTGAGTTGGCACTATTGATGCTGCTAGACCACTGGCTCTTTAACTTCTAAATTGAACTTTTAGTTAACTGTTTATGCTGATACTTCGATCACTTTGGTTGCCAGTGCCAAATATATATTAATGCACAGGTGGACAGAACAATCAGTTTTATAATTCAGAATGGAAACATGGGTTGCTGGAAATAATGATTTAAAACTAGGATTTCAGTTGGATCATCTTTGAAAGGATTCTGCTGTATAGATGTATAGAGTTTAAATCATTTGAAAAGTGGTCTAGAAATAAATACTTTAGTTCATAACCCATTTTGACATATTAACCCTTAATCTAATGATGCAGAGCATATTTATGTTGTCATTTTCCCTCAGGAGCTGCATAGAAAGCTATAGTTTAAAAATTTACATATAAGCAAAATTCGTGGGTTTGCTTTAAAAAAAACCACATGTAAAATATATATGGTTTTGATTTCTGCTTTAGTGGTTTAGTTCTCATTCTCAGTTATTGAGAGAGAGATTTTATGGTTTTTGTGCACCAATTAGCTAATTTCCAGTCAAGTTTGTGGTTTGTAGTTTTTTATTCGCAACACTCCTTCAGAATACCTAAGGTTATGATTTGATAGGTCTTTTGTCCATGTTTAGAATTACTGTAGCTGTTTAAACAATGTAATCTACCTCTTCTCTTTTTCTTTTAGTTTCTTCTCTTTTTCTTTTAGTTCCTATATAGCGAAAGGTAGTTGTCATTTGAAAATTGCTTTTAAGATTATTTATTAAATTTATATCTCATATTGTAGCTGGCAATATACAGGAAACTCACTGCTAAAATCACAACTTAAAAAAGTGTAAAACAAGATATTACAAATATTTACTAAAATACAATAAAAGCAGTACAAATAAACAGCAGAAACTGCTTGTTCTCTGAACATTTCCAAAATAGTTATGTCTATAACTGCCATCTGAAAGACCTGAGTGGAATGGAGGCCATCAGCCATGGGTCACTATTGAGAAAGCTCTATCATGTGTGGCAGATATGAGTGACATATTTGAATATTATTCCACGGACAAGTTGGCTCTTTTGTGTGATAGTGCTTACAACTTGATTGAGGTCTCATGGCTTCCCATGGCAAACTTGCAAACATGTGAATCAATATTTCAGTCTCTGGAGCATAACCATCTATTCATACCTGCTAACTATTCCAGTGAGGCAAAGAAACCAAGATCCCTTCAGTACCTTATCTAAAATGTTAGATTGTGTGTACTATAGGAATGATAGCATTTAGGATTTGGTCTTGCCATGATAATGTCTGTAACTTCATGGTTTCATTTGTTCTCTCACTTTCCTGGCCTTCAAAGAAGTGTAGTACTGGTACCAGAGATTTCACATTAAGTTCTACGTGATTTATGGTTTCAAATGTAACTCCTGTAGTGTAAGCCCTGACCATAGTTAAACCAAAATATGATTGTTTTTAGGCATTAGAATTGGCTGAATAATAATTCAGAACCATGAATCTGATAGTCTGTTATCATTCATTTTTTTGTTCAGAGTCTATACTGGACGTGAACAATTAAATTCTTCAGTAGCCTTTTGAGATTCAGGGAAGTGGGAATGTCTTAAGTTGCCTTACACAAATTGGAAGAAATTAGTTTAGTTAATCACCCACCAGACCATTTACTAATTAACAAGATCAGTCGTATTATATTTATTTAATTTGTTTAGGATTGGTGTATTAGCTCTGTTTATTTGGAATGGGAATGTTTTGTTTTAATGGAATGTCATAATGGAATAATTCAATTTCTGTGTTTTTGGGGACCAGGAAATCATAAATATAATGTAAAACATATTTACTGTGGATCCCATTGAATTCAGTTAAACTTTCTTATGAATAAGCATGCTTAGAATTAATCTGCCTATTTCATTTTCTCTAATATTTTTAGAACTAGAGTGGTAGAATTTTGGGCTCTAGCACTTACTCTCCCTTTCTCTCCTTGCCTCCCCAGGGAGAATGTCATGCTTGAAAGGCATTATTTCAACTATGTCTCTTTAATTCTTCAGATCCCAACACCATTGTTGTTTTAATTAAACCTAAAGCTATAAAAGTGCTGATGAGCTTTGCTGGGGCACTAATCATGTTTACTCATTGCAGCTCAGCCTCTATATGCAACAGTAAAAACCATCCTCTTAAATCATCTCTGGTTGTGTTTTGCTATTAATTCTGAGCTTATATTTGTTTAATATTTTAAGCATTTGCCCTTGATGTATTTAAATGGTCATTACACTTTTGGATTCTTCTGGAGTTTCTGATTTCTTTTTCCTTAATGCAAAAAGAAAATCCAGTGTAATTTTTATCCTCAAATAAAGGGTAGCTTATACTTTGGCCATTGGTTGGATCCATGTGTCTAGTATTCAGTTAATAAGAGCTGGGAGGGAAAGGGGCATAACATATGAGCTAATTGATCTCCCTGGGGTGCTGGGACAAAAGGTTCCAGAGGAGAAGGATTTTGGAATTCTCCAGCCCATTGATAGGCATGAAATTAGCATCAGTGAGAAGAGGAATCTGTTGCCAGTTGTGCTATTTTGTTCCATGTCGGTTTCTTTTATGTACACAAAATTCCTGTCACGGAAGACTTTATTTCCATTTTACAGCCTTCAACTTACTTGTTAGAATGCTAGACTTTGGCCTTTCGGTGCTACAAGGTTTCCTTCATTAACTGCAGGAGCATGTTTTTATAGGCTCAATAAACATCTGAAAATTGCCTGTCCCAATTAATAACTATGTCATATCCACCCCACCTCTCTGGTGTGCTTATAGAAGTTGATTAAAATAATACAGCTGTGACACTGTGAGAAATCCAGTGCTGTCTGTATACATATCCAAGTTATGAGTTTCGAAGCCATCTGTAGAAAAAAAAAACTGTCAGAATACTTTGTACTCTAGCCACTTCATCTGCTTCTTTCCTTTTCACCATTTGCACAATTACTGATAGTCCTTTGGACTTGCTGCATTTTCACAAATAAATAAAGCCAATTATCCCCTTCATACCAAGATGACAACAATTTGTACTTGGCCTTGGGTTGTGTTTTATGCTTTGGTTTTAGACTTTAGAGTATTTCCTGGTTTTGGGAAACAGAAATTTCTCACTTCTTCCATGTAGAAGTCAAGAGTTCTTTTTTCTTCCAACCCTAAAGAGAAAATTTATGTACAGTCAACCCTCGACTTACGAACGGCCCTAGTTACGAACATTTCGACTTACGAACCGCTCTGATAGAAAAATATAGCCTCGACTTGCGAACTTTGCTTCGAGTTACGAACCGAAAAAAACAACGCGCGGGAGGCGGGGAAAGCGCGAAATTTGAACTTTCAAGGTGTTCTGTTGAAAAGGTGTCTGTTCCCTCCTTCCCTCCCTCTTTTCTTTCCTTTCTTTTAAACCTAAGTCATCTTAGGTTAAAAGGAAAAAAAATAAAAAAAATTCTGCCCCTAGTGGTAGGAACGGATTAAACGGCTTTGCATTAGTTCCTATGGGAACTAATGCTTCGACTTACAAACCGCCCCTCGACCTAAGAACCAAAAACAGCCGGAATGGATTAATTGGTTTTAAATGCATTCCTATGGGAAATGCCGATTCGACTTACGAACTTTTCAACTTAAGAACGTCCTTCCGGAACAGATTAAGTTCGTAAGTCGAGGGCTGACTGTATTTGGACCAGTGAGTTGCTTGAGATATTGGACTTGAGCTTCCATGCAAATTTGCAGTGGCAGTGGATTGCACTTATTAATGCAGATTAGAGATGGGGTGGCGTTAACGAGGGTCCAGCCCCATGAGGCCGGACGGTCCAGTCACCGATCCGACGCGGACAATGTGATTCTACCAGTGGCTCCGCAGTGCGCGATCCGCTTGCCACTCCTGGCAGGAGGCGGGAGGACAAGCCTCGCTGCAAGGTCGAAGAGTGGCAAGTGGATCGCATGAATACGAATACCCCCTTCTCTATTTATAATATATCATGGGACTATTGGGAGCATCACTCTGGCATGCTGCTCAATCAGCATGACACTCTGTCATTACACTCTGTCAGCATTCCAGGTGCGCTGTGGGTTGTTTTAAGATGGTAGACACAGTAGCTGGAAAGCTTGTTGGTGCTGCCAGCATTTTCCCTCCTTTGAACTGATTGATAGTTTCTTTAAAGACCATAAGCCCATAGTAAATGTCTTAAGAGTGTTAGCTCTCCACACGGGGCTTACATTTATCTCTACACATATTCATACCTGACTTCAGAATTAGACTAATCATTAAAATTATTAATATAAACAAGATCAAGATCAATTTAAATAATTTTAAATAGACTAGCCAAGGTTTGCACTAAGAAGGCAAGATTGTTCAAGTACAGTTTCTAGTAAGCTTATAGCCTTATTCAGTGGCACCTAAACTGTGTGGAGCCTACTCATGATGAGAGGAGCATGCTAGTTCCACCATACTGTAATTGCTTTAATTACAGACAGCTGATCTAGTACTACTTGGGCAGTCTATGAAAGGCAACTCTTCCCCATAAAAATTCTGGCTGTCATGGAGAGGGAACCTGAATAAAGCCATTTCCCTCACAACAGTCTGAGGAGGGAAATGGCTCTATTGAGGTTCCCTCTCCATGTTGTGTTTCTGTTTTCAGATCAATAACACTGGTGGGGGCTAGCACACTCCTGTCACTGTATAAGGGCTCTCCACGTGCTTAAAGTTTCACTGAATATGGCTATAACCTCACTAGAAATGGCATCAAAACCTTGTCTTCCTATTGAGAATCCTAAGCAGTTTATACATGCCAGTGTATCTCAAATGATATAACCTTTGATGAGGAATTGCTGAAAGTTACGAAGTCAGTGTAGACATTACTTGTTGCAGGCTGAATTGCACAACTCAGTATGCAACAGATAATGTCTACACTGACTAGCCGTAGTTTACTGTCTAAAGTTGTGCTATTTATTTTATGCCAGAATTAGAATTTTGGCCTATGATCAGTATTTATTGAATTAAGAATGAGTCTTGTTGTCTTGCTTTGTTGCATATTGTGAAACTTCCATGGAGAGCCTAAAAGTAGCTTATTTTTCTAAAGGAAATACTCTGCCTAGATTTTTTCCCGTCTTATAAGAACTTTCTTTAGTTATTTGTTGTCTATTTAGCGTAAGCATGGTAGTTTACCATAAATGAGCAAGTACAGTATGTTGTACTGGCTGAAACATGAGTGGTGATTGGTAACAAAATATTTGCAGTTTTGGCATTTCAGATAGTTCTGTACTGCATGTCTTGCTTGGATCTATAATCTCTTCCCCTCCCTTTTATTCAGTAGTTGAGGAAGTGTAAATGAAAACACCAGTGCAGTTGGTGTTAAGAAGCTCTTGTTTGTCTTGACTTGGATTACAGAGGCCTAATGTTAAAGGAACTTAATGGAAATATAAGAAACTGAAAAGTGTTCCTAATCAATGGACTCATTAACTCTGAAGACTTGAGTAACATGTATTTATTGTTTACTGGGATAAAGAATAGATTCGGTTGAGATTATGTTTTGTATTTATTACTTATTTCGTATATTTTTCCAGCTTCTCCAGCCACACATGTTTCCTGAAGCAGTTTACAGCAACTTAATAAAAATAAAGTGCACAATAACACAATAATATGAATAAACAAATAAAAGCTAATCAAGCAGTTCTACAAAGGATCTTGGACAGCCTTCTGACTACAGGGAGGAGGGAACGAACTGGGCATCTCTTGGAAGTCTGCTCTAAGAGATTGCTGCAACAGAGAAAACCCTCTGTTCATTTCCCATCCTTGAGACATCAGAAGGTAGCCCCAGAATGCCTCTCCAACAGACTTTAAGGGTCAGTACAATTGCACTCATTTCACACGCTAGCAAGGTTATGCTCAAAATATCCTACAAGGTAGGCTTCAGCAGTATGTGGACCGAGAACTCCCAGAAGTACAAGCTGGATTTCGAAGGGGCAGAGGAACTAGAGACCAAATTGCTAACATGTGCTGGATTATGGAGAAAGCCAGAGAGTTCCAGAAAAACATCTACTTCTGCTTCATTGACTACGCAAAAACCTTTGACTGTGTGGACCACAGCAAACTATGGCAAGTTCTTAAAGAAATGGGAGTGCCTGACCACCTTATCTCCTGAGAAATCTATAAGTGGGACAGGAAGGAACAGTTAGAGATGGATATGGAACAACTGATTGGTTCAAAATTGGGAAACTGTATATTGTCTCCCTGCTTATTTAACTTATATGCAGAATACATTATGCGAAAGGCAGCACTGGATGAATCCCAAGCCGGAATTAAGATTGCCGGAAGAAATATCAACAACCTCAGATATGCAGATGATACCACTCTGATGGCAGAAAGTGAGGAGGAATGAAAGAACCTCTTAATGAGGGTGAAAGAGGAGAGCGCAAAACATGGTCTGAAGCTCAACATCAAAAAAACGAAGATCATGGCCACTGGTCCCATCACCTCCTGGCAAATAGAAGGGGAAGATATGGAGGCAGTGACAGATTTTACTTTCTTGGGCTCCATGATCACTGCAGATGGGGACAGCAGCCACGAAATTAAAAGACACCTGCTTCTTGGGAGGAAAGCGATGACAAACCTAGACAGCATCTTAAAAAGCAGAGACATCACCTTGCCGACAAAGGTCCGCATAGTCAAAGCTATGGTTTTTCCAGTAGCGATGTATGGAAGTGAGAGCTGGACCATAAAGAAGGCTGGCCGCCGAAGAATTGATGCTTTTGAATTGTGGTGCTGGAGGAGACTCTTGAGAGTCCCCTGGACTGCAAAGAGAACAAACCTATCCATTTTGAAGGAAATCAACCCTGAGTGCTCACTGGAAGGACAGATCCTGAAGCTGAGGCTCCAATACTTTGGCCATCTCATGAGAAGAGAAGACTCCCTGGAAAAGACCCTGATGTTGGGAAAGTGTGAAGGCAAGAGGAGAAGGGGATGACAGAGGACGAGATGGTTGGACAGTGTCATCGAAGCTACCAACATGAATTTGACCCAACTCCGGGAGGCAGTGGAAGACAGGAGGGCCTGGCGTGCTCTGGTCCATGGGGTCACGAAGAGTTGGGCACGACTTAACGACTAAACAACAACAACATGTAAGAGACAGTTCAAAATATGTGGGATGCAGGCATTTTGAGCTTTTTAAAATCTAATCATTCATATTGGTAGTCATGCATAGAGGAAATTGTGAAGAAATGATGGTGTTATATCCAGATGTTTCAGTAGCATGCATTTTCAAATTTGAAAAAAGCACTTCTGGCAAGTTGCTAGCTGAGGATGAAGCAACAAAATAACAACAGACCCCAACACTGTCTGACTCATCCTTCTGTGATAATGCAACCTCATATAGAAACAAATGACAATCTACTGCAAGGATGATATGATATGATCAGCAACTATATCTAAGTCAGTACTTCCCAAATTTAGGATTCCAAATGTTCTGGATTACAGCTCCCAGGAGCCCTGATGATTGGCTGTGCTGAATAGGGTTTTTAATTTATTTATTTTATGTAAAATATTTTTATCCCGCCTTTCTCTTTAAAAAGGACCCTCCTGGGAATTGTGATCTAAGAACATCTGGGCCCCCAAGTTTAGGAACCACTGACCTTCAGTTTACTAGACCTCTTCCATCCCTTACTGAGTTCAAGCACTAGTGCAAGTAATTCACCACTGTAGTGGGACTAAAGGAAAAGGAGATGCTTGCAAGCAGCCACCTAAGTACTGTATGCTTTTATAGGAGACATAGTAGAAAAATGGAGTAGATAGGACCACCTTTCACTGAGGAAATAGCATTGGTAATAAACAGCTGGCACCATTTCCCCTCCTTTACTGAATATTTATAAACTTTAAGCCTTATTGTTTGAAGGAGCTAATGCAACCATGTATTACCATAGCTAAAGTGAAGGGCATCTGCTGCATAGCACAAAGACTGATAACTGTGTTCTACAAGCGCAGAAGGATACCATAGTTGATGGTATCGATGGCTGCAGGATAGGTCCATGGGAACTAACTGGGCTGTATTCTCCCTCTTTATTGTGCATTAAGAGTCATCCGCTAGATTGACTGAAGTGTTTGTGCTCCAAACTTAGAATGGAACCCAGTTTACTTTTGGTGCATGCATGTGTAATCCTACATTGCAACAAAAATTTCTTCATCATATTCTAATTGATGGTCATAGGCAAATTTGATCACCAAGTTTTAACTTGTTTGTGACTCAGTATTGGCTTCTTTTTCAATCTGTCTTTCTTCTTCAGTTCTCAACATACTGTAGATAGAAGTATAATTATTACTAGTGTTCCGCTTCTGCTGGCTTTATTCCAGTAACAACATCCCTGTCTTTTTTCATCACTGAGCAGAAGGAATCTGAAGGCTCCATAATTCCTTAAATTGGATTTTAATTCTGATCTTCTTATGTTTTGTAAACAGAGTATTTTATGAAATCTTGTTCTTGAGTAACAAGCTAATGATAGTACTTTCCTTTTTTTAAAGGGCAAACGCATGCTTATGAAAACTTCTTTTGTGAGTACCAGGACCCAGTGGTCAGTGCTATATCTGATAGATCACATTATGATCACTAAGGGATTATTGCAAAATAGGTGTATGGGAAAGTTAACTCCAAAATGATGTACAGAGCAGCAGCTTTTGAGTGAAGGAAGGGCTGCAGCTTGCCAAAGTTGGAATTCTGGCATCCAAATCCAAAAGCCACAGCATTGTGTGCAAGTTTTCAGGATTCCTTCCTCAGAGTAGCTGTTGTAAAAGATGTGGAGAAGAAATGGGGAAAGATAGACACAAAAAAGCAACAAAAATTAAATTACAGTCCTTTTATCTCCATCCTATCCCAAGTTGTGATGGTGGGGATGAATTAGCAGATACTCAGATATGGTTCTGTCATGTGATGCAGTTGGAACAGCTGTAGTGCAAAACCAAAAAATGAGCCTATGTCTCATTTGCTTCCTTTCCTTCCAAGCTGCTTTATAAGAGTTTTTTCCTTAAACAAACCAACCAGTAGTGACACACACACACCCTTGGAATTAGAGTAGTGCAAATAGAACAAAAAACTTTGGATATTTCCTTTATCCTTTACAGCAGTTGTGTAGATGTAAAAGTTTAAGTACTTAGGCTGGAGTCATGTTCACCAGTGAAGTATAATATGGTGTTGCTCAAGCAGAGCATTCCATGGTATCTCCGGTTTTCAGTTATAAGCCAGAGATGGAAGTTCCATGTGTGCAAAGGAGTGGTGATTACCTCCTTGTGCAATCTGTAAAAAAGACAAATGTGTGTGCAACAGGTTCTTGCACATATACTAAAAACAAACAGCATTTTGTCCTTAGAATCCGAACAAAAATGAGAAAATTTCAGTGTAAACTCAACAACAAATTAATTGCTGTAGGAGGCAAACATCACTTACACATGGTAGTAGCTTCTGAGAAAAAAAAGGAAGAGAGAATCATTTCTAGCTATGTCATTGGCATTGAATATTGCATACCAGTTGCATTATTTCATATATGACAACAAATGCTTATACCAGCTTCTTAACTAGCAGCAATTTGCTGCTGAAATTTACACCATTTGTTCATGGGGACTCCAATCATAGAGTTATGATGGTTCCTATAGGGGGAACCTATAAACATTGACATCCTCGGCGTCAGTGAACTAAAATAGACGGGAATGGGCAAATTCAATTCAGATGATTATCATATCTACTATTGTGGGCAAGAATCCCGTAGAAGAAATGGAGTAGCCCTCATAGTCAACAAAAGAGTGGGAAAAGCTGTACTGGGATACAATCTCAAAAATGATAGAATGATTTCAATACGAATCCAAGGCAGACCTTTCAACATCACAGTAATCCAAGTTTATGCACCAACCACCAATGCTGAAGAGGCTGAAATTGACCAATTCTACTCGTATGAAGACTTACAACACCTTCTAGAACTGACACCAAAGAAAGATGTTCTTGTCATTATAGGGGACTGGAATGCTAAAGTAGGGAGTCAAGAGATAAAAGGAACAACAGGTAAGTTTGGCCTTGGAGTTCAAAACGAAGCAGGGCAAAGGCTAATAGAGTTTTGTCAAGAGAACAAGCTGGTCATCACAAACACTCTTTTCCAACAACACAAGAGGCGACTCTACACATGGACATCACCAGATGGGCAATACCGAAATCAGATTGATTATCTTCTCTGCAGCCAAAGATAGAGAAGCTCTATACAGTCAGCAAAAACAAGACCTGGAGCTGATTGTGGCTCTGATCATCAGCTTCTTATAGCAAAACTCAAGCTTAAACTGAAGAAAGTAGGAAAAACCACGGGGCTACTCAGGTATAATCTAAACCAAATCCCTTATGAATACCCAGTGGTAGTGAAGAACAGATTTAAGGAACTCGATTTGGTGGACAGAGTGCCTGAAGAACTATGGATGGAGGCTCGTAACATTGTACAGGAGGCAGCAACAAAAACCATCCCAAAGAAAAGGAAATGCAAGAAAGCAAAGTGGGTATCCAACGAAGCCTTACAAATAGCAGAGAAGAGAAGGGAAATAAAATGCAAGGGAGATAGGGAAAGTTACAGAAAATTGAATGCTGACTTCCAAAGAATAGCAAGGAGAGACAAGAGGGCCTTCTTAAATAAACAGTGCAAAGAAATAGAGGAAAAGAATAGAAGGGGAAAAACCAGAGATCTGTTCAAGAAATTTGGAGATATTAAAGGAACATTTAGTGCAAAGATGGACATGATAAAGGACAAAAATGGTAGGGACCTAACAGAAGCAGAAGACATCAAGAAGAGGTGGCATGAATACACAGAGGAATTCTACCAGAAAGATCTGGATGTCCCGGACAACCCAGATAGTGTGGTTGCTGACCTTGAGCCAGACATCCTGGAGAGTGAAGTCAAGTGGGCCTTAGAAAGCATGGCTAACAACAAGGCCAGTGGAGGTGATGGCATTCCAGTGGAACTATTTAAAATCTTAAAAGATGACGCTGTTAAGGTGCTACACTCAATATGCCAGCAAGTTTGGAAAACTCAGCAGTGGCCGGAGGATTGGAAAAGATCAGTCTACATCCCAATCCCAAAGAAGGGCAGTGCCAAAGAATGCTCCAACTACCGTACAATTGCAGTCATTTCACACGCTAGCAAGGTTATGCTCAAAATCCTACAAGGTAGGCTTCAGCAGTATGTGGACCGAGAACTCCCAGAAGTACAAGCTGGATTTCGAAGGGGCAGAGGAACTAGAGACCAAATTGCTAACATGTGCTGGATTATGGAGAAAGCCAGAGAGTTCCAGAAAAACATCTACTTCTGCTTCATTGACTACGCAAAATCCTTTGACTGTGTGGACCACAGTAAACTATGGCAAGTTCTTAAAGAAATGGGAGTGCCTGACCACCTTATCTATCTCCTGAGAAATCTATATGTGGGACAGGAAGCAACAGTTAGAACTGGATATGGAACAACTGATTGGTTCAAAATGGGGAAAGGAGTACGACAAGGCTGTATATTGTCTCCCTGCTTATTTAACTTATATGCAGAATACATCATGTGAAAGGCTGGACTGGATGAATCCCAAGCCGGAATTAAGATTGCCGGAAGAAATATCAACAACCTCAGATATGCAGATGATACCACTCTGATGGCAGAAAGTGAGGAGGAATGAAAGAACCTCTTAATGAGAGTGAAAGAGGAGAGCGCAAAACATGATCTGAAGCTCAACATCAAAAAAACGAAGATCATGGCCACTGGTCCCATCACCTCCTGGCAAATAGAAGGGGAAACTCTGGAGGCAGTGACAGATTTTACTTTCTTGGGCTCCATGATCACTGCAGATGGGGACAGCAGCCACGAAATTAAAAGACTCCTGCTTCTTGGGAGGAAAGCGATGAGAAACCTAGACAGCATCTTAAAGAGCAGAGACATCACCTTGCCGACAAAGTTCCGCATAGTCAAAGCTATGGTTTTTCCAGTAGCGATGTATGGAAGTGAGAGCTGGACCATAAAGAAGGCTGACCACCGAAGAATTGATGCTTTTGAATTGTGGTGCTGGAGGAGACTCTTGAGAGTCCCCTGGACTGCAAGGAGAACAAACCTATCCATTTTGAAGGAAATCAAGCCTGAGTGCTCACTGGAAGGACAGATCCTGAAGCTGAGCCTCCAATACTTTGGCCATCTCATGAGAAGGCTCCCTGGAAAAGACCCTGATGTTGGGAAAGTGTGAAGGCAAGAGGAGAAGGGGACGACAGAGGACGAGATGGTTGGACAGTGTCATCGAAGCTACCAACATGAATTTGACCAAACTCCAGGAGGCAGTGGAAGACAGGAGGGCCTGGCGTGCTCTGGTCCATGGGGCCACAAAGAGTCGGACACGACTTAATGACTAAACAACAACTATAGGGGGCAGAGCAGATAGCATTGACTATCTCCAGGTAATCTAAGCATGAATATGGAGTAGAAAATTGAAAGAAGCTGCTTTCTTTCCTAAATGGCTAGACTTGATCCTTAATCATGGAAAAGTAATTGTTCCAGTACGGAGTACTAGTTTAGCTCTGTAGAATTATTCCAGAAATGGTAAAGTGAAGTCCTCTATATGTTTTTCAACATTTTCAGCTAAAAGTGGCTCATTAGGAATAAGAATTAGGAGTACAGTTGTAATCTCTGCAGATAAGCTTGTTGCTTGCAAAATACCTAGGAGGTTGAAAGGAATGCAGCAGAACTAGTTGGTATTTCTTGAGATATAATAGTGGGGGGAAACGTATTTATCTGTGATGGCAACCATCATAGAATAAGTTTTTATTTGAAAGAAACAGTTGAAAAAATGTGATTATATTTTTCCATTAATGAAACTCATTTTAAAATTAAACAATAGATATTTTCTAGTACATATTTAAGACAGTTTAATTAACTCAGTTGACCTGAGGTTTTGTATAGATCTAATCTGTGACCTTTATCAAACTTTGATTTTAGTATTGCAGAATACTAGTTGGAAACGATATTGCAATTAAAGTTAACTCTACAATAGTTTGAACCTGAGGCATTGCTTCCAAAGCCAGCATAAAAATAGCATCACTTCTAGAAAATGTCGAGCAAGACTTTGGCAAGTCTCCAGAGTATAGATGCACCTTGCAGGTGGGGCCATAACTGAGAGGCCTTTTACGTAATAAGCCCTATTATGGTGTCTCTTCATACACAGATCTGGTTTAGAAATGACAAAGCGGACACTCTTGCCTAGTATATTTTGGATGATTCATATATATCACCATCAATGTCCATGGTGCTTAATTTAGCACGAGAGAATAGATTCCTAGTTTAGGGAGTGCCACAAAGAAAAGAGATGAGAGAAAGCAAGAGGTGGTGTAAACAGGAAAAATATATAAGTTGTTTCAGTTGCATGTACTTAGATTTAGATGCTGTAGAGCATGATAAAAGAGTTCCAATAATTTAAAGTATAACTCAAAGAAAACCTGAGGGCAGAATCATTATATAATAATTTCTAAGGCAAAGCTACTAGAAATAAGAAATAGTAAAGTGTTTCCAATTATTCTCCCAAACATCACCTTTAGTCTTTCTTATAAGCTTCATACAATAAGTCTCAGATGATTTATTAAAACAAATAGAGAACTCCTTTGTTAGATGTAAACCACACACTGTCCTGTCACAGCTCTTCTCTATCTAGGAAGCAACCCTCGGAATTAAAAATTGAATTAAAGGAATAATAGGAGGAAAGGAACTGCTTAACTGTTTCACTAACCACTCATTCCTTGATTTGTGTCCTGTTTTTTTTCCCCCAACCTGTGTTCTGGTCCCAGGCTTATATTACCAACAATGTATAAAATCTGGAATGGAGAAATTTAAGGGAAGTGGTTGGCAGAGTAAGGATTAAAAACTTGATTTCTCCCACTTTCTCAGTGGATGTTTGCCATTTCTAAGGGTTTGAAATAGTGAAGAGGCTCTTCTGGATATGGAGTGGATATATGCAGCGTAATGTATGTTTTGTTCTTGATAGTAGTAAAGTAAGTTGTTGCTCTGGGGTACAATAGGTGGGATTTCTCATGCTTTATCTTGTAAAGCCTAAATTAACAGCTGGTTTGGTTAGAGTTCTTTGGGATCTGACTGAGGGATTACAGCCATTCTCAAGTGAGTCGTCTACTTAATTTATTTCTTTTCTATTAAACAAAATCAATCAAAGCTCTTTTGAAAGTAAAGCTGTAATCAGCCTATGTACGTAGATGTCACTCCTGTTGTACTAATTCACTTTTTCAGTGAAAAAGTTTAGTCTGAGGCAAAGATCTATCATAGCAATATTTTTGTGTCCACTGTTCAGTTTTTGAAAATTTGTTTGTGTTTGTGAACTAAGGTCTATGTACACTTCTAAGCAATTCTGGATTTGAAATTGGACTTGAATTGTAAATAATGCTGCATCAGTGTGTGTTTTCCATAGGTGAAGTGTGTTAAATGTTCCTGATTTTATTCTGCTTGGGATAGTAACATACTTTTAACATACATCATTGTTCTTTTTGGCTTCACTTTTCGTTTAATTTCAGAGATTGTTGGGCTTCATGGGAGTTGCAGTCCATCAACATCTGGAAGGCTGCATGCTGACCACTCTGGGCTAAGGCATATGTCGGCACTGGTGTTTTATAGCTACCAAATGTTTGAATGCATTTGGAAAGCAAGGTTTAAAACTAGGTAGCAACTTATTAGCTGTAGCTGGAATTAATGTAGAGGAGAAACATCTTTGCCAAGCCTGCTCTCTTTATCCTGAAGAGGCATTAGAATTACTTGTCATCATTTATGAGAGAATATAGAGCTATTATGATGAGCACACACTGCTCTTGTATTTTCATTTGTGCTAGAGAAGTTGATTCAAACCATCCAGAACACAACACATATGTAGTGAATCTCTATGCTGTTTCCCCAGAAAGAATAAAACATTACAGAAAAGTTGTTAAACAATTGAGATAGGTTTAAATGTTAATATGGCCCAAATCTCGTGATAAGGAGAAGAAGAAATAAGATGACTTGAAGAGAAAGCTGAGTATAAATTACTACCTTGCTTGCTTCTGACTAATCTGACAGTATCTGCCTGTAAGAAGGGGACTGGAAAATATGACCTGTAACCCTACAATTCTGTGGTTTTGTGATACTATACTTTGTGAACTTCTAAACACAGGATTCTCATTTGCAGCACAACATAAATGATTCACCATGTTATTTAGTTCCTACGTCATTTCAAGCTCCATGGTGGAATAATGCCAGTTCATAAAATTAGAGCATGAAAGCTCTGTAGTGCTACAACCCCTACTAATTAACATTCATGAAGTGCCAACATTCTGCTACGTCCTGCATGTGACCATTTGGGCTGAATCTAATGGATGCTGCATAAGTAGTTGGCAGTAGATGTTTCCGAGGCAGTGTACAAGATGGGCACTAAGTGTTCAGGGAACTGTATCTTGTAACTAATTTCCAGCTCTGGCAATCAGACTTGAAGTAAGTGAGCTTTCCATGAACTGATCATCTTGGACTCATTTCAATTTGCCTCCATTGTCCTGGTAATAATCCTTATGCATTCCACATAACAGTGGTGCTCCTCAAGATTGTAATTGTGTGTTTAACCAGCTGTGTAAGTTAGCTAATGTACACTAGTGAACCTATAAATATATCAATAATGCAGACTAAATTAGTAAGGGTTATTCCACTTTACTAGTAGCAATGTGCCTTTTAGGTATTCTTGTGGGAAAAGATGGGTATGCTCCTTTTGTAAATAAATAAATAAACCTAAATTGGAGTGCCTACCCTAACCTTTGAATGCATTCACCTCTGTTTTCTTATTTTCATATTAACTCTCACTAACTTGGAGCCTCATTGGCCACCTCTGACTATTTATTGTTCCAATATCTTCTATCTGGGCTCATTATCTGTCTGGCTAATGAAGATTATAAAATTAATTAGAATATCCCTGAAAAAACTCTGGATGGAACAGAGAATGGTATAAAAATATTCTTCTCTGAAGGGAGAAAAAGGTAGATTGATGGATAGAAAACACCTCTACTGAACCCTACATTGTTACTTTCTATATGTAAGGAATGCACAGAAATCTTGGTAGATCTTTTTTCCTCCTTTCTGTGCTTGTTGCTTCTAGTCAGATACAGAAGAATTTCTCATGTACCTTCTTTCAGATAAAGATAACTATCTCCAGAAAAGCTGGTGCTTTTTTGTCTGTTGTCCCCATGTTATATTAGATTTAGGTTTTTTTTAAATGAGTTATTGCCTTTTAGCTGAGAAAAAGAACTAGCTGATTCAGCTGATTCAAGATATAGCACTTGAAAAACATTAGATGGTATCTATGCCCAAACTTTTAAGGCATCTTGAGCAAAATGGTGCTTCCACTGGAAAATGGTAGGTGAAGATCTAATAAACTTCTATCAATTTCCTTGAGCAATTTTGTGCTGTTATTCCTTCCAAATTGGACTTTTTGTCTCAGATTATGTAATTTTAGTAGATTTTATTAGATGTGAAGTTTTTCTCAAGCTAAACGTGCACAAGAAACTCAGTTTTTCTTTTTGATTCTTGGACATATGTTTCCAAGAGTCTGTCTACTTAATCTATATATCTCCCTGCTGCCTAGCCATCATCTTGTGTATTTCCCTTTTTCATTGCTGAGGTTATCCCTTTAAAAGCAAGAACACTAAGAAGGTCTCATGCTTTTGATGCTGCTGTATACTTGAACCTTTAATAATTAATTTTCCTCTATGTTACTTTTACCTAAGCTAAAGAGGAGAAAGAATCTCTAAGAATAAATGCTAATAATTGTACATGTAATGTAATGGAAGCGATTCATTTACATGCTTATGCAAGCTTCTTCATCTTAGTACTTAAATGTACACTACACATGCATTTACCTTCTTGTTGCTGTGCTTTGATGAAGGTAGGCCCCATTTACAAGTATACTGGTTGCCATGGTGAAAATCAGAGTCCTTGTCTATTCTGTATAACCTTTTCTATGTTTCAGGACACTATAGTGGCAGTGCAGTGAGATATATAGATTGCATGTGTTTAGTGGTAGATAGTGAAGTAGTTGAATAGAGACTCTCATCTGGTTTTTAAGATGCAATTTGGCCATAGATCTCAAATTCTATGCTCCTCCCCTCCCCCTCCAAATTTGATCAAAGTGTCTTAAAACTGGATGATTCAGCAATCCAGGAAAAGACTCAGGGGCTTTTTGGGGGAAAGAAATCTTTGTACCATCTTAGATCATTGATTGTCTGAGGCTGCAAGGTCAATGCTTCATCCGACTAATGGTTCAGGTTGATGCAACAGTGAAAGATTATGCCTGACCGGCTAAGCAGCCTGTTGGGAACAGCTGATTTACATGCTTATCATGTAACTATCTCTAGATTCCAAGGATTTGTAAGTTTATTTTAGTCTCAGTGTCTTTCGTAGTTCAGAAGACTCTTTACTGTGCTTTGTGAGATGCTCTACTTATGAAGCTGTGAAGGCTCTGTATCATTCTGTTTATTTTATTTGGCTGATAACTGTAACATGAGAACAAAAGAAACTAAATAATTTGAAATTAGAATAAAAGCAGTATGAATCAGGAAGTACTATTCCGCTGCTGTAAGGAATTCTTTGTACCTCTCAATATTCTATGCACATTGCTTGTTTATTGGCTACCTTTGCTACTAACCAGACCATGTGTAACTGACTATTAGTCAGTATTCATTTTGAATTATAGTAACTAAGGGTATACGTATTCTAGAAATCTGTATTGTGTATCAGTGTTTCCCATGTATTTCTGCAGTGTTTGGTCCTGTTTTTGTTCCCTTACTAATTGTAGCTATAAAGTATAGGCCAGAATCCTATTTCTGTTCGTGCAAGGTTTGCATAATCTTCCATAGTTAATTGTGTTTAATTGATCAGGTTCGGGAGCACAGTTTGCTTGCCCAGTTGGGCATGTGACTAAGCATGTGACCGAGATATGTCTCAGCATCTCATCAATTAGTTGCAATAAGTTATGGCAGGTTATGTGTACCTTATCCTTATCAGTAGGATTCTGACCAGTTTCTCCCAAGTCAAGACTCTAAAACAGAGGTGTAAAACTCAATTTCTTTTTGGGCCGTATCGGCATTACGGTTGCCCTCAAAGGGCCGGTTGTATCTGTAAGACTATATAAATGTATCTACTCTTTATCATATTAAATATAATCCTCCTCATTCAGTTATCACTTTCTGACTCTTTGCTGCTTGGAATGCTGGGATTAGAAGTCCCGCTGGGCATTCCTAGCATCCTTGTGGAGCATTATGGGTGACCGAGTAAGCACCTGCGTATTGTATACTGCACAGTAGCAGGCAACACTGTGAGGGCCACATGAAACAGCCCGGTGGGCCGGATTCGGCCCGCAGGCCTTGAATTTGACACATATGCTCTAAAGGGATCCTAATGGGATCTGTGACTTGTTTAAAAATGCAAGTAGATGTTTCTCCTAGTGTGCAGAAGAGGAAAAACTTAGAGTGTAAGATGGCTTGGCCATGAACCATGGTTTCATGCTATATATGAACCAGACCAGAAGATTAACAGGCTGTAAAAATACGCTACCTATATTTTGTTTATAGCATTTTCTTGTACAGCTCTGAGAGCTGAATGCTAGAATATATTTTTTTCTTTAAAATGCAGATTCTGCCTGCACTGATACATTCTGCACCTGTCCTCTAGTTTATCTTTACTGTGCAGTATTATTACAGGTATTGAAGAATGACCTGCTATTGTCATATTAAAGTGTTTTATCCTTATATGTTTTGAAATAGTCATTCAGTGCTAGGTCAGAATCAGAAGAGTTCGCAAGATTAGGTCTTCAAGATCTGGTCTGCAAGTTATGCCAATAACTTTAGGGATTCTGGATTTCTGGAGAACTAGGCACACAGAATTGTATGATTTGTAAAATGCAGATATTGATTTAGTAATCTGCATGCTATTTGTGTCCTGAATATCCAAGTGTCTGGAATGCAAGAAATCCCAGGAAATTGATTTGGGGAAATTGGAAACATCTGAAGGATAGAGTACATAGTGGGAAGGGTCTATTAAAATAGTAACAAAAATTGTAGCAGTATCATTCCAGCTGATCCACCTAAAGCTAGGCTTTCTGCAGGTCATCCTGTTGCTATAATAAGTGATATGTTTCTGGAAAGCATTTTGGATCTGGTGAAAGCTGTTGAGCCTGAGGGACCTAGTTTGTAGAACTCAGTTCTCAATTACTACACACTCTTCATCTTTATGGTATTGTGTTGGCAAGAGATGAGAGGAAGATTGGCAGTAACTTCAGAGGAATGCTGGAAAGCACCGAGTATTTAAAAACAAGGTAGTCCTGTCCACAGAACACATAGCATTATTTAAAAAAACTTGGAAGCCATCACCAGTACTGCTGCATTAGTTCCTTAAAATTTCACAAGACTTTTCAGACAGATTATAGAGAAACAGATTGGAAAAACTAGGCCTGAAACTGGCAAAATGGTCAACTGAGTGTAGCAGTAAGGCAGATAATATTTGCCAACAACATGGAGGCAGTTTGGGAGATAACAAGAAGAACTGGGTGGAAATGGTTATGCTGTTCTAGCTTATGGAGTGAATGTTGGAATAGTTCAACCTATATGTTGGTGGGACAGAAGGAAAGGAACGTGGAGTTGCTTTAGAAGGGAGAGAAGAAAGCCACGGGAGTTGTAATAATAAGCAGGACATAGTCTGCATTACCCTGTCTCCTCTGTTGTTGGCCCTATATTGTATATTAATAGGACATAAACAATATTCTCCTGAATTGCTCAATTCCAAAAATATTGGACAGACCAACATTGCAAGGATTTTATAGCATGGCCTTTCATATGTTTGTACATCTCAGATTTTGTACCGCACATACTTCAAAAATATGAATCGGCTTCTGGCTTTGTTAAGGATATTCTGTTTATTTATCAGTTTTAAGGTAGATTTGCAGCTCAGCATTGCAGCTTTACTTCACTGTAAACTTGCAGCATCCTTTAACTTATCTCTGTTGCACTTCTTGGTTAAGACTGACCACTTGGTGATTGTATCCAACCCCAGCACAGAAATCAGATGTGCTGATAGAGGGAGGATAGAGCATCCAGTACCTCCTTTACCAATTGTTGCATTAATACTCTTGGCACAGAGACATATACTTTCCATTTTCACCCAGCTCAGAAACCAGATGGGCTGCTAAAGGAAGCAACATTTATTTCCTCATTTGGCAGCCCTTGGCATTTCCAACCAGGATATGTCAGAACTGAAGCTCCCTGCTATACATTAAATGTCCAGCATCCTGATGCCAAGAGAGAGGCATGACTCATGCTATTTATTTTGCCCCTAGTCTTATACAGAGATACAAGAGGTAATATCTTTTCTTGCTTTCTCACTTCAGAAGCCAAATAGACGAGTAGGAAAGGCTCAGATTCCCCACACCTCTTCCTTCAGTCTTCTACAATTATAGGCTACAGAATGTTTTACTAACCTGCTCTTTATTCGTATGAGGGATTGGCAAAGGAGGGACAGACTGCTTTACCCATATTCTTCAAAGGCTATGTTTGAAAAAAGTATATGTGTGTGTGTGTGTGTGTGAAACTGGACCCTCCCCTGAAAACCAGTCAGTCCACTTATCACTCGCCGTGCAGCGCACACAACCAGCATCGTTCCCATCCTGCCAATCATGGAAGTAGCCTAACTGGCACCTCCCTGCACAGCCGACCACTCAGTAGTTGAGCGGGGAGACTTGTCATCCCACTTGTTGCTGGAGTGGTCAGCAGCGTAGGGAGGTGGGGAAGCACCAGCCAGGCTACTTCTGAGATTGGCATGTAAAGAATTATTCTGGCTGTGCGTGGAGAGTGATAAATGGACTGGCTGGCTCTGGGAGGAGGATCCAGCTTCGACAGGCACCTGTGGTGCTGATATTATATAAATATTGGCACCACATTCTCCTGGGAGATGAATACGAATATCCCATGTCTAATATGTGCAGGCCAGGAGCTGGTTATAGCTAGCTTAAGCCTTGGCACTTTTTTTTTAACATGCTCAAAGAGCTGACTGAAGCATCTCACACACACACACACACACACACACACAGAAGGGGGGCAGAGTACAGTCTTTCCAAGATTGTACTACCCACAGGTGCAGGTGGGAGACTGTATGTTTGAATCCCATACTACCTAAAATCACTGCACATCAAAAGAGTAAAATTATGTTAAAACCCACCAGTACAAACAGAGTGTGCAACTAGATGGCCAATTGTCTCGGCTGGATTGGGCTAAATAGGATCACTTTTAGATGCAGTATACTGTTTGGGGCAATCATTGCATCTACATGCATGGGTTGTGGTTTGGGGGCAGAAAACTGCACTGCACCTCAAGTGACCATATTTAGCCTGCTTCTTTCTTTAAAGGGAAGGAAAGAACAACAAAAAAATACCCCCTTCCAAGTGTCTTCCTGTCTCCTCTTCCATGGGGGAGCAGGAGAAAGCTGAAGTTTTTTTAAAAAAATATTTGTGGCATGCTCCTGAAGTAGCTTGTCACTCACGTGATGCTGCACTGATTTTAAAAGGAAGGGTGGAACCGCTTCCACATCTTCTTTTGTGTTCCCCTCCATGAGGAGGGGGCAGGAGAAAGCTGGATTTTGTTTTAAATTTATTAATAGGGGCATTTGTTTAGTTTCCACTTATTGTGAATCCTGCAGCTATTCAACAAAGTGAAGTGACACTAAGTTCATTGTACAGAATCCCCTCTGGTTTGATCCTAGCAATCATACATGTTGGAACCTAACCAAAATGGAGCAATCCTAACTGCACTAAAACAAAAATTATCCCTTGTCAGGGACCCAAAAAGGTGCAGGTAGGCATGAATAATGATCATGCTCATTTGTGATTACCAGAATGACCTGTGGTTGCTGGAAAATGGAATGAACCAGCCGTTCTGAGTGGTCCAAACCATGAGATTAAGGACTGTCTGACTGCATCCACAAGACTGTACAAACTTAAAAATAGTGTTCTCAAATGGCTACTTCTATGCCTGCATTCCAAAACTATGTAATTCTGTGTGCTTTGTGAGTGGTTGAATCTTCTGAACTATCAAAGTTAAGTGTTAACTGCAATTCAATAACTTCAAGATAGATTTTTTTTTTAGACAATTGTTTTGGATTTTATAAAATCATAGAAATATTTTGTGTTTTGCTGTATTTTTTTCCTGCTCATTTTTGTCCTAAATAAAAGGACAACTGGTTTAATTCATCAGTCTAAGTATGCATTCTAATTAGCAATAGGCTTGTTGAACATTTCTGCATTTCTGTATATTTACCCTCTTTCGTTTGCATCTCCTTTCATTTTATTTAACACTCTTGCCCTGTTTCCTTTAAGAGGAAAAGAGTGGCTTGTTTTTCTTGCTCTCCATTCTCTCGCATGTAGAGAGCCCCTAGATTTTGCCTCTGATTCCTTTAGAAATCCCCCAGTGAAGGTGGAATATGTGTTACAATAGAGGTGGTTGTAAGGGCAGCTGACAGATGAAATGTTACAGTGGCATGTATTGTATCCTAAGCAGGGTTGTATACAGACCTCATGATGGGTTGGCTTAGGTATTTACTTAGAAGCATTTCTAGAGGGCAACCTCATTGGGCTAAAAAGCGTGCCTGAACAAGGAACCTGTTGTTTGTGCTTGGCTCGTCTCACTTGCTGGGAGAAAAAAAAATACACAAATGCCTGGCAGTCAGAAAGCTATTCAGTAGGCAGTGAGGTGTCTAGGAGGCCTCAGTCACTCATCAGATGCTGTAAAAGCCCTCACCCTGCTGTAATTCTTGGATAAAAGCATCACCAGATCAGCAGTCTCTTTTCTGCAGTAAAAATGCTAAAAAACACACACCAAACAACCACAGAATAGAGTAGGTGGCTTAGAGGCTGGATGAGAAAATTACCCACCTCCCTCTAGAAATAGCTAAAAAAATAAAATAAAATAAGAAAAGCCAGGTAGTTTGAGCTGATATCTGACTTACAGAAAACAAGCTTTCCACAGTTTTTGTTTTGTCGCATAGTTGCAAAAGGCTTAATATTGACTTTGGTGTTCAGATGTTGATCATTCTGATAGTTGTTTGGAGTTGGGGTTTGTCACCACCTATTCTGAGATGATTTTAGGTTGCAGAGTCTGAAAAGTACTGGAGAGGGATGCCTTGGATGTTTGGCTATGCTGGCAGATATATTTCTGAATTAGATTCTTAGGATATCTGGTAACCCAGTTCTACAATGGGGAGTTGTGTTGTATGTTCAAAGCCTTCCCCTTCCCTATGCCATTACTCCAAAGTAAAATTGTCCGTCCAAGAGAGTTACTGATTGGCTTTTGGATACCACGCCAAGGATACCAGGTTCCAGAGGGCCTTCGGATTGTTTCAATTATGCCTCCTTTATTTTTCTGCTATGTTTAATATGGCTACTAATCAGTTTCTATCAGGTGCTTTAAACATTTGGAATTTTTATATGACCAAGCACTGTTCTTAAAAATTTGACAGCTTCCTTGGAGACATTTATTAAAAACTGTGTCATAAATATTTTCATGAATGAATACGTTAAGTGAAACCAAAGCAGAACACAATTGTCTGTGTATTCTGTAGACAAAAGCCTTATTATTACTGAGTAATTTTGTAATTTTTTTAAGGGAATAGAGGAACAGTGAAGAAGTTGCAGAATTTGACCGTTGTCTGTTTTGCATAGCATGGTTCTAAACATGTCTACTTAGAAGCACATTCTGCTGAGTTCGTTGAGATTTACTTCCTCTTTAGGATTTCAGGTTTTGTGCATTTAGATGTATGGAATATATGTCTACAATATCATGCTTTGACTCAGGTGTCAAGAAACACTTGCTAGAGTGCCAATGAAGTCAGTGGAATTACTCCAAGACAGTTACAGTGTTGGCATCCTCTGTAACTGGCACTGCCAATTTGATATGAATTTGTGGGTAGTGCATCTTAACTCAGCACTGAGGCATAACCAGATTTTCTGCAATGCACAATTCTGTAGGACCCCTCCCATTACCTTCTACATGGAATTCTACAACACGAGTGTGTTAAGTGGAAATGATGAATCTTTCATGCTGTTAGTACAACAGAAACCAGAATACTCAGTGCAACATTAGATCTGTTTATTTTGGGCAACATTGTGATATAATTCTATGACTTGTGAGCAGTATTGAATGTTATTAAAAATATGAACTGTGATTGTGCATACTATGTATGTATGTATGTATGTATGTATGTATGTATGTATGTATGTATGTATGTATGTATGTATGTATGTATGTATGTGTTTTGTTCAGATATGACAGTTACTTGAAAATGAGCGATTAGTTAGTTGCTATTATAGGTAAGTGAAGACCAAAACATAGTTAGGTATTAAAAGGTATTAAAAGAGAAACTCTGAATGGTTGTGAAGTGCTAAGGAATTGGAATCAGGCTGCAGGTCACCCACTTTTTTTCCTTGTGCCTCCTTTCTTAATCATGACTATGTTAGAATGGTTGCTCATAGCTTTATAAATTTTGACTTATCAATGTCTGTCTGACTGCAGTGACTGCATTTCCTTACTTCTTTTGCTTTTTCCTCCTTTCCTTTGTGGAACAGCTTTGACATGGAGATCCTAAGTTGCATTTAGTCAGAGTTTCATATTAAACCAGTTAATAATAGGCATTGAAGGAAACATAGAAATATAGGAAGCTGGCTTATGTTGAGTCAAATCATTGGTCTGTCTACCCCAGTATTGTCTATTCAAACTACTAGCATTTTTTTTCCCCAGAGTTTCAGTCAGAATTCTTTTCTAGACTTCCTTGGATATGCCTGGTGTTTCTGGTGGCCTCTTTTCCAAGTACTAGCTGGGTCTGATCCTGCGTAGCTTCCAAAATCGAACAAGATTGGAGATATTCAAGGCAGCATGGAAGTCATTAGTCTGCTCCAGCATTAACTACTTCACTCTTAACCCAGCTGTCATGAACTATTGTTTCTGTGTAGATTCAAGCCTCATCATTTCCTTTACAGTGTTTAGTACATTGTTCATTTATGCAACCAGAGCATTCAGTTCAACATATTCCTCTGCTATATTGTACTTTCCTAGGGAGACATGAAGACAATCAAGATTTGCAGAAATATATGTCATCCTTCTGGATGGATTTGTTATGTAACAGGCTTGGCTTTCATTTTATAGAAGCAGCTACTCATCTTCACTAGCATTAAGCTGAGGCAACTGTAACATGTACCACACAGAAATTGTAATCTAGTGCTTGTTATTTTTTTTCCCAAGCACCTTATTTGGAAGTCTCTGTTCCATCTAGCTGACAAATAACAATTTCCAGCTATATTAAACTAATGTTCTTGGCATAGCATCTGGGAATTTGGGATTTATTTGCCAAAGCAAGATCTCTTCAACACCTTATGTTTTCAGAATATGGGAAATCTCAGTGGCAGAATCAGAAACGTACAAGGTCATAAGGGTGAAGTTCCAGTTCCAAGGAAAAATGTGGTATCATATCATTAGTCTGTTGCCAGGAGCACATCTCTTGTGGATGGTCACATTTCATCCTGCAAATTGACCAGCACGAATCCTGCTCATTTATACAAAAGAAGCCTGCTGCTTCCTCTGGTGGTAGAGTTATCTCATTCTAGTTTTGTTTGATGAAGTTTGCCATAAGTCCTTACATGTGGCAGGTTCACTACTGAGCTTTTCTCTTTTCTCTTTCAACATTTCTATATCTCATTCCTGTTGTAGTTTTTCCCATTAGCACCAATTTGTTTGTTAGCCTCAGCTAGAGTAGACCCGTTGAATCAGTGAGACTTATGTGACTATTGATTTTACAAGTCCTGTTGATTCGCTGAATCTGCTTTAGTTGGGATTCACAGTTGGGCCTCTTGGAGCAGAAACCAGCCTTTTTGTTTTACAACAGCACCCTTAACATGGGTGGTAGACAGCTGTCTTCTCTTCTTGCCAGCTGTGCTAATGCTGAACAGCAAAACACCACAGTCCAAAAGGAGGACTATAAAAAAGAAGAAAGGCTTCAACAGCAACATGATGGAGGGAAGATGGTTGTGTGCCATGGCAACAAGAATTTTCTGCCTGAAAGCTCTTTAAGTGATAGGTTGTCTTGTAAAAATTAGTATGTTGTGAGATATTCTGTTGATAGCTCACAATAAATAATGAAATTTCAATTTTTTAATATATTTTTTGATGTTGGACTTTTATTGCAATGTATTACCAATACATTTTATGGAGTGTTCTTACTACCTTTCACGGAACCTGCTGATTGTGTTGGTTGCTATCAAGGTGAATGAAATCAAGTGGCAGTGTCTGTCTATGGCTAGCTATGCAAGTACTATGCAAGGGAAGGGCATGAGCAGTATGGTTGGGGAACCAAATACAAATGAAACAGAAGCTTTCAGTTTGTGTTGAGTGCATAAAGAGATTTTCTTTCTTGCATTCATTCCAAACAACATAACACTGTTATCCAAATTGGGTTCAGCCAATTGATTTAGCTCATGATAATGGCTTGAGTTGTCTCCTGAAACCATATGCAGGAGTTATTTAAAACAAATAAACATTGTTTATGCTGAGTTATGAGGCATGCTATAAATTCTTCAGTAAATTTTTTATTAAGTAACTGTGTTTTTCTTCTGCATGCGTGTGCATGCAGAGGTCTTGTGCTAGAGCTGTAAAGCGTTCTTATTCTAAAAAACAAAGAAGCAAATTTTGAACTTTAGCCATCCTGTGTGCTACTTTCTTCCATTGGTGCTGTTCATTTCTTGCTCAGTTGTTTATGTTGGGGAGTAAACTGCCCTATTGCTTTTTGGGGAGCTTTTGATGGAATAAAGCAGAAGTTGGTAAGATGCTGCCCTCCTTGTCCTCCCAGCACTCATGCACTTCCAGAAGAATTTTGCTTAAAGATAAACAACCTTGTTTAAACCCATGTGCCTTTAACTATGTCCCCCCTTGCATGGTTTATAACATGGGGCAAGGAGTTCAGGACTGTAGTCATTACTGGTTTTGAAAAACAGCCCCTTCTCAGGTTTAAAACAGATCGGAGGAGAAGCATAATAAAATTGCCCTTTGTCCACTAATGGTGGGATTAGACAAAAACAAATTAGGTGAGGCTGATACAGCTGTGTACAGTCCTTCAGGATCTCTGTGAAGGAGTGTGTGGCCCTCAGTTGTCCACCACTGGTCACAGAGACCCTTTCTGCCATCTTGTTTGATGATGGTCAGGTTCTGAAATGCTGGTCAAATCCATTACTATAGCAGAACTGTATTGCTATAGCAATGTATTTCTTCCATCAGCATGGTGAGAGGCTACAAGGTTTATGATGGTCTTTCTGATCTTTGTTTTTATGTATGTCTCCATTAGTTTTCCTCTCTATAACAGTTTTCAGGAGTTCTGATTCATTCCTTGACTAGATATTCTTTTTTTTTTTTAGTAATACCACAGCATGACATGTAATAGCTTTTTCCTATCCTGGTGCTATTTCCATATTTTGGACTACAGTTCCCTTATTCCATCAAACTAGATCGCCACTGGCAGCTTATTATGATTATAATAATGTAGAACTTTGAACGGTTAACAACTGATTTTGTTCTGAAATCATCCTCATCTTAAAGGTGAAATTAGAAAGGCAACTATGTTTTAAGGCAGAAGTCTTCTTCCCCAAATAAATTCTGCACTGTGTACTGTCAAATCCATTCCAACTTATAGCAACCTTATTTGGGTTTCTGGGTTATGTGTGATAATTCAGAGATAGTTTTAAGGTCTCCTGAATCCTAGTCTGATACTCTATCCATTTTACTATACTGGCTGTCCCAAAGAAGTTAGGTGTTTGGATTTTTTTAAGGTCCACCCTTAACTTTCCTGAGTACACATGTATTGTGTCAATTTTTTCTCTAAACTGTGGATAGCTAGTGCTCCATGTACTGTTAGAAAACGTTTTATCTCACCAGCACTAAATAATTCTGTTGAAAAGAGAAGTTTTCAGGTATATCAGCAGTCAGAAAGTCTGAAAATGTTTTGAGCTTGTCTGTAGTGTTATATTTGGGACTGATATTGTACAAAGACATTCTAGGGAAATTTGGGATTTAGGGACCAGCAGTAGAGTGGGAGTCACCTCCACACTATTTTCAAAGTACGAAAAACTTGACCTTATGAGATACTGTAATGTATTTTGCAGAATATTCAATTTTTATTGTTTTGTAATTTAAAATAACAACTTTGTAGGTCTAAGAGCTGCCAGTTTCTTTATTTCCTTCTTTACTTCCTTTGGACAAGTCTCCGAGGGCTTTTTTTAAATATAATAATCAGTCTTGCATCAAGTAAAGCCAGCGACTCGTAATGTTGTTAATACAGGGCCATCCAGATCTAGAAAGATACTGCTTTGCGTTACAGAGTTACAAAAACTGAATATACCACAAAGTACAAAGTTTCATTCTTTGAAATGTGTGGGTGACTAGTCTACTGCTGATTCCCAACTCCACCAGAAAAGTGCTTCAGAAGATTTTTTAAAAAACGTTCATGTTGCAATTTAAGAGAACGACATTTAAAGGACTTGAGTACAGTTTGAGTAGCCCTAAGGCAAACATTTTCCATGTATTTTATGTTAATTTTAAATTGGGAATGGAACCTCTTTCTGCAGGGTGCCAGTACATTTCTGGGTGCATCACTACTGACTTTCAGGACCATTAATGGTTTGGAGCGTCATTATTTCTAGGAACAATTCTCTCATTAAGTACCTAGGTACTCATTAAGATTTTCTAAGAGGATCCTCCTCTGTGTTCCACAGTTAGGAGCAATATACTCTGTGGAGATGAGGGATAGGCTTTTGCCACTAGTGCCCTGGTTGTGGAATTTCCTCCCCTTGCAAAACTGATGGGTCCTGGCTTCTTTTAAGTGTCAAGTTCACCCAAGTATTTAGAAACAAGAGACATCTGGCTTTCAGATTGCATGTTTTCTGTTGGTTGTTCAATTGTTTTAAACTATTCTAAGTCATTTAGATTGTTTCAAGGGGTGTCAGTGATTGCACCATACACTGAGATCTTATGATATGATAAATAGTTGGATGTATCATGTGTAACACTGAGCTTTAGTTCTACTGGACCCTTAACTCCTTGATCCTCCACCTGTCTATGTGTTTGTTAGCTATTTATTTATTCATGCACACAGTTAAGCCAAAAGCATTAAAGGCAAAATTGTGATATGAAGTAATGTAAATTGCACCATCCGCCTCTCTGTGACAAAAGTGTTTTTCCAGGCCTATATTTTGGGGAGGGTACCAGAAAGTCTAATGTTCTTTTTTCTCATATAAATCTTTTTGTGGTGAGTGCTGGTGGAACATGAAGGCAGTGATATGAGGAAAGCTGGAGCTGCATGTTTATCTATGTGGAGCTTCCCTTGAGACTGACACGGAAGCTTCAAGAAGTAAAAAAACACAGCAGCCAGACTGATTGCTGGGATGAAGAAATAAGATCATATCACCATGATTCTGGCTAGCCTGCACTGGTTACTGGTTTGCTTCTGTGGCAGGTTTAAGGTATTGGCTCTAACATACAAAGTTCTGGATGGCTTTGAACCTTGCTACTTGTCTGAATGTCTTCTGCCAAGTTTGACTGCATGTCTGATGAGGTCCACTCAGACTATGTGCCTACAAATATTAACATCTCAAAAGGCCTGGAAAACAACAACCGGAAGCCAGGCTTCACCTGCTGTGGTGCCTTCCTTGTGAAATGCACTGCCACAGGAGTTACACCAGGCACCTTCCCTCCATGTCTTTTGAAAACCACTAAAAACAGAGCTTTTTGAGGAAGCCTTTGGGGAGGTTCTCCTCAGTTGACTGAATGTGTGGAGGAAGAAGGGCTTTTCTTTGTCGTTTAACAGTTTCTTGCCTCCTGTCTTTTAAAAATATTTTTTGATCTTTGTTATTTAACATATGTTCTTAAGATTTTTGCTTTACTTTTTGTACACTGTCCAGAGAAGCAATTTGCTATATGGATGGTAAAAAATTTGAATGAAGGAATGAATATTGCCTGCAACTGCAATGCAGTAATGGCACTTCAGTTAGGAAATCACATTTTCTTTTTCCATTCCTCTAATTTGTTTACTTTCCAGTTACCCTTAGAGAAAAGGTAAGCTTCTCTAACACCATTTGGCACAAGTACTGCCCAGAACATATGAAGTGAAATTCTTCAGTGATGCGGTGGCCGACTAGACCAAGGTGATTTGGCACAGGAGGCATCTAATTTAGCTGAGAGCCATTGAACAGTAGTGTCTAAATGTGATTTTGGTCCCTGTTTCTTTAAGAAGCAAGCAGCTCCACTTGGGAGAGAGAAACACCATTTTCTTGATGCTAAATTTATTTACCATCCAGTCAGAATAGTAGTAAGGGGTGCTTTCTCCCAGCATTGCTTGCTAGTTAACAAGTATAGAAAGGCCACTTGGAGCCAGTGTATGCCTTCTCTGCGTTGGTTGCAAGTGCGATAGCTGTATATCTCAAACTAAATGAAATTTCAGCAGACTTGTATTAGCAGGGTTCATATGTGGATGTGTGTTTACATTTTCCACTATGTAACTCTGCAAGAATATTCTGTCTGTCTGTCTGTCATGGACTATATATTACAGGCCTGTTTTACATCTTTCTAAAGAGGTTAAGATTTCATAGATTTTTCTGCACCAGTGTATTCCTTATGTAGGCTATATAAAGAAAATCAAAGCACTCTGGTGTCATTGGGAATATTTAACATCATAACGTTTGCATTTTTGGAAAATTACTTTTGATTAAGCGTTTAAGCATTTTGAACATCTGGGCTAATAGACAATGTATTCTACTGAGTGTAGTAATAAGAGTATTACTGCTGTGTATCATCCTGTGCCTGCCCCTTCTCAAAAAAAAAAGTCCCATGTAAGGGCAGGAAGGTGCAACACATGCTCTTGGCTCTAAAACAGCCCTTTGAACATTTTTTCTGCTGTATGCTTTCTTACAGTCATGTGCCACTCACAGTATTCTTCCTTCTGGTATCCTTCTCCTCATCCAGATTTCTTATCATCATTGCACAGGTCAGCATTGCACAGGCAGCTTCTTGGGGTTTTGCACCTAAGGAAGGCTGGTAGCAGGGGAGACCAGTTCTGCCTTGACACTAATCTAAAATATCTACTGTGATAACTTGGCTCCTTAGCAGTGCTGATTGGTCAGCAATAGCAGCTATCAGAAATCTATGAAGGTCTACATACATCGCTGCAACTGAAACTTTTATCACCACCACTGCAGGAGAAAGACTTTCATTTGGCTGTGCCAGTCCAACAAAGTATTTTATTTATGTGCTTCCAAGCCCTTAAAAATTCTTTTAGGGTACATCAGTAGGGAGTTAATAGAAACTTTGAAATCGGAAAAATGCCTGTGGGTTAAGCAGAAAACCCAGTTGACTGAACTGAGCAAAAAGCTTGTACTGTTGTTGATAGGTCATTTGCCAAAGGGGTTGCTGAGAATGGATTGGATTCCATTCTTCCAATCATGATCTACGGTTGCTCTTCCTTTTCGGAAAGGAGTTATCTTTGGCTTCTGAAGGCTATATGGGAGCACTGTTTAGTGAGGCTGTATTGAAAAAGATGCAAAAGAGTTTTAGTTGTTGATTTAATTCTTAATCAATATTGTTGAATAATAAGACTTAAGCAGCTGTTTCAAGCAAGGAGGTTGATATAAAGGTGTATATGTGCCATATCTTTAACACATTTTTTGCTTCAAGGAATAGTTTAGCTCAAGGTTTAGAAGATTGTGTAATATACAGCAGGCCTGACTTTCTACCCTGTCTCTGCTATACCAACAACAGAGATGAAACAGAAAGAATCTTAATCTTTTCTCAAACACTCCTCAAGAGAAGATTTTTTAAAAAGAAAAAGTATTACTTCCTTAAAAGACTAAAATGTTTTAAGCACAAATGTGCTGCTTTTTCTCATTTGTGCTAAATGGGATTATAGGATTTAATTCTGTGAGAAATTTTAAATGTTGATGGAGGCAACATTTCACATCTTTTTTAGGTGGGAAAAAGGGATGGAATGTTATATCCGTATTACATTCCCATTAGATCTTTTTCTCCCCTAGCCTTTTTGTGTACTTTTGAGGAAAGGTAGACTGTTGGATGAGGAATGTAAACCTCAATAGAAGATTGGCTTTAAAGAAAGCCATATATATAATAATAAGGAAAAATGTGTATATTCATTTACTACATTATTACTTTCTTTTGAAATGTATGTTTGGCTTCACATTTTGTGGTAGGCTGAGTAGTTAAATGGATTTGTGGGCAGTTGACATCTCTTGGGGAAATGGTTTTAAGACAAAGGTTAATCAATTTATCAGAAAGGATTTAAATACATATTTTTATGTTTTTTACAATATCCTCTTACAAGCCATTTTTAAAGGACTGTTTATGTACACAGTACATTACTGGCTGGAATCCTGTTTCCTGGCATAAGAACTACTGTGAGATAAAATTTGAACAGAATTTTGTATTTTTTTTCTTTATTCTGTCCTGCTATTTTTGTCAATGAATTTGTTGGCAAGATGCTAGTTTCCCCTTTCTTCATTTCTTTCTATATATCTCTATCCCTACTGGATACATTTACTCTTTACAAAATACAAATGCAAAAACAAATTCTTTACAATCAAATTGATCGTACCTGTATTATTATTTCAAGATAGGAATGGAACACAGCATTTTAATTCGATCTCTACTATCTTTATCTTGGACATATACAAATCTTTGTAGCTGATGCTGGTTTTGCACTTTTGAGATTTATTAGACATTAGAGCACACTCCTGCCTTTGAATTGGGGGAGCACTGTGGTTTAGATTGTATTAGTAAGTATTTTGTATTTTTGTATTTGTTTTTGTTTTGGAAAATTTTTTAAAAAATTAATTGGGAAGTGAAGTGCAAGCTGCAACTTCAGCCCAAATAGTTTCTGCCTCTATTCATGGATGATTAGTTTGCTTATTAAAATAATTTTTAATTTTAATTTAGTTTAGTTTAATTTAGTTTAATTTAATTTAGTTCAGTTTAGTAGAACAGCCATAGTTAGACATGGTAGTGAGCCCTCCAATGCTGGAGACATTAAAAAGAAAGTTAGACAGCCATCTGTCAGATATAAACTTGGATTCCTGCATTGAGCAGGGGGTTTGACTCGATGGCCCTTCCAACTTCATTATTCTATGATTTAATCATTTAATTAACCTTTTATCTACACAGATTAAGAAAAAAAATTGCACTGAGTGAATATATTATATTTTTGTGAGTTTAAGGGTATTCTATTGTATTGACTGAAATCCTGTTGCACAGCTGCTCTTGTACATTAGGAATGATGGCAGTGACAGCAGCAAATTTCCACTGATTATAGACTTCCTTTGGCGATTCCACAGTGTATGCAACTTGTACCCAGTATGCCAAAGTAGCGTGCCTCGAAAAAATGCCAAAGGAAGCCTTTAATCAATGGTAATTTGCACCTGCTGCTGTCACTCCCATTGCACATGCAGAGTTGCACAACAGGATTTTAGCCATTGAGAGATAAAAGAAAAGGATGAGAAATTTGTCTAAAGGCCACTTCGTAACATTTGATATTACATGTGCATCTGATCACAGTGTATAAATTACAGAAAAATGCGAAGAGAAAATGTTTTATTTTAAACTGAAATGTTGTGGTTTGAACTGTATAATACGAGGAAAATAAATTCAGGCCACAGCTCAACCCCCCTCTGCCAAAACATGAGAATACTGATGACCATTTTTGTACCTTGACTTCCTCTTCAAGTAAAAACTATGGCAAAAATCTTCATTATCTACACTGATGGTTGGAAAGTTCTTTGATGAAATGCTTGTTTTAATAGTGTTAATATCTGCAAACAATGGATTTGGAGCACAATTACATAATCTTTACTAGTCCAGTCTAATAAATCCATAAATGGGAGGACAGTCTCACCATGGATTTCTTCTTCAGGGAAACAAAATACGTAGCTCACCTCTTGAGTTTACTTGGGGTGGAAATTATGGTTCAAAAAGAGTGCACCTGTGCGATCGTATGTTAAGCAAGAGAGTTGATGTGTAGTCTGAATTTCTGTCCTTTTGGGGGTACAGCTTCAACCATAACCTTTTCCTTTTAAATGACTTTTTTTCTCTCTTTGGAATTGCCCCCCCCCCCTTTTTTTTTTTTTTTTGGACATGTAGCAACACATAGATGTCAGTGTGGTGGGGAAAATATCTTTTCTTTACGGGACAACTTAGGGATAATTTAAAAAAAAACCCCACTATATAAATGACAAAGCAAGCTATCAAGAAAGCCTCCAGAAATAACCAGGGAAGGAAAGGGAGGGAGGGGAATGAATCATTTAACCAACAGGGAATCTTTTACAGATGCCTATAGATTCGTTTTCTCTCCATAGTCCTATTTTGGATAGCCCTTTCTTTGAACACATTATCCCTGTCCACTCCATCACCACTTCCATTAGTCTGTACACATGGAAGGATGACTTTTTGAATGGGACAGCTACCTCTGTCCATGGATGTTTCACCTGCAATTCGGAATCCTGTTTTCTCGGGTTTCAAATCTTGTGGAGAGTCTACACAGGTAGAAAAATCTCTCCTTTGCAGATAGTGTCCCAGATAGTCCAAAGAGGTTGAGTAGCTTGGTGAGTTAGGTATTTGGCTGCAGAGTCAGAAACTGGGAGTTTGATTCCCCACTGTTCTTCCCAAGAGAAGAGCCAGCTTGCATAGTGTGCAGCAAGCTGTAGAGTTGCCGAGTGTCCCCTCCCCTGAAGAAGGGAACAAGTAGAAAACCCTGGAAAGAATCACTATAAGTCAGATTTGGCTTGACACACAATTATTATTAAAGGTTAAAGGAGGGGCAGGACTTGCATGCTCCATTTCCTTTAATATTTGCTAATAATCCTGATACCAGAATAGGGCTTGCATCTTTGGTGTGCTAAAATCCTGATTTTAAATTCTAGCTTGTGGTAAGATAACAAATAATTTAAGATGAAAAAGTGAAGCAAGACATGAAAACTGTAGGTGGATAAGTTGTCTTTGGAGATACAATTAGACGTGAATTTCAAGACAGAACATTAATGTGGCATGTTTGTATTGGGTAAGCACTGGGTTGTTTGTGGATTTTTTTTAATCAGAGCTTTATTGTGACAGTGCTTCACTATGCTTGCTTGCTTTTTCTTTCTTTCTTTCTTTCTTTCTTTCTTTCTTTCTTTCTTTCTTTCTTTCTTTCTTTCTTTCTTTCTTTCTTTCTTTCTTTCTTTCTTTCTTTCTTTCTTTCTTTCTTTCTTTCTTTCTTTCTTTCTTTCTTTCCCCCACCCCCACCTCTTCTCTTTTGGCCAGGATTTTAACATATATCACAGGCTGGTAGGCTAAGAGCCTGGGACTTCCCCTCACCACACTTGGAGCCTTTGATCTTTTGCTTTGGAGGTAACATCAAAAGGATGGCTGAGAAAGACAGCCAGGCTGTGAAGTTCAACATTCAAGTTAATAGCTTGACTGAAGGTTGTGCTGCATTGCTAGAGCTGTAGTAAACATGGGCAATTCAGCAACATTTCCCTGGAAATTGACCCAAATGTTGTGTATTAAAGAAGGCTTAATTTGCATTGAGATGAATGACGGCTCTTTTTTTTTAACTGAACTATCTATAGTCATGAGCACTATGTAATAAAGAACTCAGATGATTCATGTGGTATTGCAGGCATGGTATTTAGTGATCATAGGAACCTGCCTTGTCTAGATATTGTGCTTCAGTACCAGGCCCTCTTATTTGCACTGATTGGTTGTCACTTTTGATATTTCCTGCACCCCATCAATATGATCACAGTAGGTGAAAGTAGTCAGATATAGAAGATAGTAGTCAAAAGGCTTTCTGCACAAATCCAGGCTACATCCCAGACATTGTAAAACAATGCACATAGCTCTTTTTTCAGAATTCATAGAATTTTCTTGTAGGGTTAAAAATAAAATACATGCTTCTAGACCTCATGCATAAGAACAGGGATGGGAAAGAGAGAAATCATGGGATCTCCGCAAGGATGCCGTGTTTGGGACACATGAACCCTTCCCATCATTTATTTTATTTTATTTTATTTAAAATATTTTTACCACACCTTTGTCCTTTAAAAACTACTATGCTTCCCATACATTGAGGTCAATGATGTTGTTTTGTTTTGTTTTGTTTTGGGCAAGGAACTGTCCCCATGCAGGTGACATTCTGTAAATTCCCATTGTATTTTCAGGAGGATTTTGGTTTATTCACTAGCAATAGATTAGCAGCCTTTAGGTATCTGAATATCCTTTACTAAATTCTGGTATTCCATATGTGTATGTAGTAAGCTCCTTACGTGCAAGACAGCAGATCATATTACCAGCAACTTGTGTTCAAAGGTCTTATAAGTTGAAAGGTCCCTAAGGACTGCCCGTGCCACGTAATAGATTATGTTGAATAGATTGATCCCCATGCAGCAAATGTTGAATAGATTTGTCCCCATGCAGATAGTATAAGATTCAATAATTCTGTGCATTCATGTATTTGTAAATCTATGTGCGCATGAATCCATATTTACTGGAGTCTGTTTATTTTTCTTGCACATGTAGTGACTGGAATAGAGTTTTCTCTTTGGGAGTTAGCATCTAATTATTACGAAAGGGGTGCAGTGAAGAGAGATTAAATTATCTCCATTTCCAGTTACACATATGTCAGTTATTTTCTCTTCTAATGGATAGGTGGATAATAAACCTTTCTGTACTTCACATAACCAGTTGTACCCTGTGCTTGAACCTTGAAAATTTACTATGGACTCATATAAAATATAATATATTATAACATGTTATAAGATTGGAGCTGCTGCTTTACTGCCTGTTCAGTAAATACATTGGTGTCTCTTGGATATGCCCCGAGGCACTGAAACCTGAGGCCTGCCCACATCTTGAGTTCTACTTTCCTGTTTGCAAAGTGCCTCTGGCTAGTAGTGCAGTCGATTCCTCCCTCTCTTTTTCTTGCCTGCTAATAAAAAGCTTTTCTTGTTGTTGCTTAAATTAAAAAGAAAGAGAGGGTTACAGCTGTGATGAAACTCCAGTTTCAAATCAGGTTGAAGCTCAAAGATACTTACTTCATTGGCAAAGATTTTAAAGCTGGGATACTTTACATTGGGTGTACATCTATATTAATGTGAAAGACGCACAGACACATTTGATGCACACAGAATCTAAATCCCAGAAACAAAAATACGGGTGCAGAGAGAGCATTAACTATGGATTTTGTGTATTTGTTTATATGCAGTAGAATGCTTAATGAATTAGTCACTCCCTACTATGAGAAAGGGTTGTCCTACGCAGTTTAGAGAAGTAATTGTTGCCAGCAGATATATGGAAGTGCTGATTACTAGGATGGTGAATCACAATGGGATTTTTGGAATTAAAGGACTCCTAATTCCCTAATGTGTGGTGGCGCTGCGGGTTAAACCGCAGAAGCCTCTGTGCTGCAAGGTCAGAAGACCAGCAGTCGTAAGATCGAATCCACGGAGTGAGCTCCCGTCGCTTGTCCCAGCTCCCGCCAACCTAGCAGTTTGAAAGCATGTAAATGCCAGTAGATAAATAGGTACCACCACGGTGGGAAGGTAACAGCGTTCCGTGTCTAGTCGCGCTGGCCACGTGACCACGGAAACTGTCTACGGACAAACGCTGGCTCTATGGCTTGGAAATGGGGATGAGCACCGCCCCCTAGAGTCGGACACGACTGGACTAAATGTCAAGGGGAACCTTTACCTAATTCCCTAATGAAGACTCCCTGGAAAAGACCCTGATGTTGGGAAAGTGTGAAGGCAAGAGGAGAAGGGGACGACAGAGGACGAGATGGTTGGACAGTGTCATCGAAGCTACCAACATAAATTTGACCAAACTCTGGGAGGCAGTGGAAGACAGGAGGGCCTGGCGCGCTCTGGTCCATGGGGTCACGAAGAGTCGGACACGACTTAATGACTAAACAACAACAACAACAATTCCCTAATTCAGTAGGAACCCGTCAGGAGGTAAAGTAGCCCCCTCACCTCCATGCCATCCCCCCACTGCTGCTTCAAACCATTAGAAAAGTGCCCAGCTGCACTGTGGGAGTCATGTAATATATGGAGGGAACCTCTGTCAGAACCTGCACCTTTGTGAATCAGAAGGATCCTCATGACTCTTGCCCTGCAGCAGGGCACTTTTCTAGTTGTTCAAAGAAGCAGCGCAGAAATGGCATGGAGGCGAGACGGCTGTTCTATCTGCTGCCAGTTTAAGGGCTCCCAGTCTCATAATTTGGCCTGAGGAGGTCCTGCTGATTATGGGACTGGGAATCCTTTAATTCCAAAAATCCCACCCCTGATGGTGAATCAAGCAGTGATGAACTAATGTATAGCATTTTCTATCACTGCTGGATTTACATAGTGCTACTGTCTGTTAGTTACTGTTGAAAATACTGGAATTGCTCCTAATCTGATTTCCATTAATTGTAGCACTTGCCCTGCCCCTAAGATTGACATTTAATGGAAGATAATCATGTATTTCAGCAGGGTACATTTACTTGATGTCTCACAGCTTTCAGTAACTTCTACAAAAAGAGAGTCAGAGAGGGACTGTGAGGAACATTTGTACGTATTTAGTGGCAGTGGAAGAGTAAAACTTGTTTGCATCTACATGTCTTAGACTTTGTGGAAGTTGATGAGACAAAGATACCCTAATGAGGAGGGGGAAGTTTTTTCAGGTAACAGGAGACAGTGGGGGAATTCTGTGTGGGATTTTTGTCAAATGAATTTAAGTGGAGACATTTTGTAAGAGTGTAAAAGCAGGGGAGGACAAGACAGCAGAGCGAAAAGTTAAAGAGCTTTAAAATATATGTGCTGCCTTTCTAGTAACAGTAATGGTCATTTAAGGACTAGTAACTTGAAATCCATTCAAAAGAAGCTGAGGCAGAGATGGGGAAGACATAATGTTAGAGGCAGGAGTGCAGGTGGACAGGTGTGGATTTCTGAATGGAGTGGAAAGAAGACACAAGGAAAAGTTTGCAAAGGTTAGGTTAAGTAGTGCAATTAATAAACATTTCATAGTCCGGGCTAGGATTTACCATGTATAAAGGAAATAATGAAATTGTCTGAAAGAGAGAAACAATACAATCTGACAATGAAATCTTATTTTTATGTTTTTATTTATTTAATTTCTACCTTGCCTTTCTTCCTGTAGAGGGATTCAAGGAGGCTTACAAATGGTTTGAAAACACAAGTGTCAAAATGATCACAAATATAACATGAATTACTGAAAAACAAACATATTAATTGTTAAAAGGCATAGACTTCTTAGGTAAAGGTAAAGGTTCCCCTTGACATTTAGTCCAGTCATGTCCGACTCTAGGGCGCGGTGCTCATCCCCGTTTCCAAGCCATAGAGCCAGCGTTTTGTCCGAAGACAGTTTCCGTGGTCACGTGGCCAGCGCGACTAGACACGGAACGCCGTTACCTTCCCACCGTGGTGGTACCTATTTATCTACTCGCATTTTTACATGCTTTCCAAGGGCTAGGTTGGCAGGAGCTGGGACTTCTTACAACAAGTTAAAAATGCACATTTAAGAAAGATAAAAGAACAATTCTTCCTTAAAATCTCTTCCTCAGCAGCAGTTTTGCATATTAAAAGCTTGCCTGAAGAAAAAGGTCTTTGTCTGCTGGTGGAAGGCTGGAGGCCAGCTGGTCTCCCATGGAAGGAAGCGAAAGTGGCAATTGAAAAGGTCTGCATCCCTGTGAGGACAGTGATAGGTTCCTCAAATACCTGGATCCAAGTAATTTAGGTCTTTATAATTTATAATTTAAGGCCAGCAATTTGAATTGCCCTCAGAAATAGACTAGTAGCCAGTGAAGCTGTTACTACAAAATTTCTGTTTTCCCTGTAACCCGCTCTAGTCAGGAATATAGCCACTTGAGTTTCTGAACACTTTCAAAAGGTAGCTCCACATAAAGTTTGTTAGAGTAATCCAGATGGAATGTAATGAAGACATGAGTCACTATGGCTAGAATTGATTTTTTAAGGAATGGGCATAGCCTTTGCACAAGTTTTAACTGTGCACACATACCCCTGGCCACTGCCAAGACCTGGCTATCAATACTGAAAACAACAGAATGAAATTTAACAGGGATAAGTGTAAAGTACTGCACCTTGGAAAAAGAAACCAAATGCACAGTTAGAAGATAGGGGATACCTGGCACAGCAATACTACAAGAGAGAAGGATCTTAGAATTGTTGCAGATCACAAACTGAATATGAGCCAACAGTATGATGTTGTTGTTGTTTAGTCATTAAGTCGTGTCCAACTCTTCGTGACCCCATGGACCAGAGGACGCCAGGCCCTCCTGTCTTCCACTGCCTCCCGGAGTTTGGTCAAATTCATGTTGGTAGTTTCGATGACACTGTCCAACCATCTCGTCCTCTGTAGTCCCCTTCTCCTCTTGCCTTCACATTTTCCCAACATCAGGGTCTTTTCCAGGGAGTCTTCTCTTCTCATGAGATGGCCAAAGTATTGGAGCCTCAGCTTCAGGATCTGTCCTTCCAGTGAACACTTCCAGTATGATGTAGCTACCAAAAAAGGCAAATGCTGTTTTAGGCTGCATTAACAGAAGTGTAGTTTCCAAATCCTGCGAGGTGCTAGTTCCCCTCTATTCAGCACTGCCTAGGCCTCACCTTGAGTATTGTGTCCAGTTTTGGACACCACATTTCAAGAAGGATGCTGATAAATTGGAACAAGTTCAGAGGAGAGCAACAAGGATGATCAGGGGGCTGGAAACCAAGCCCTATGAGAAAGACTGAAAGAATTGGGCATGTTTAGCTTTGAGAAAAGAAGACAAAGGGGTGATATAATTACACTTTTCAAATACTTGAAAGGCTGCCATACAGAGGAGGGGCAGGATCTGTTCTCAATCATCCCAGACTGCAGGACAGGCAACAATGGGCTCAAGTTACAGGAAGCCAGATTTCGACTGAATTTCTGGAAAAACACACTAACTGTTAGAGCAGAAAGACAGTGGAACCAACTACCTTGGGAGTTGGTGAGTGCTCCAACACTGGAGGCATTCCAGAGAAACTTAGACAACCACCTGGCAGATATCCTTTGATTTGTGTTCCTGCATCGAGCAGGGGGTTGGACTTGATAGCCTTATAGGCCCCTTCCTATTTCACTATTCTATGATTCTATGAATCCAGGAGATGCCCATGCTGCAAACCTAAGTTTTAAGGGGAAGAGTAACTCTGTCCATCTCAGGTTGGATTGCCATTCTCTGATCTGATCAGGACCACCTTTGTCTTGTCCGTATTAATCTTCAGTTTGCCCTCATCCATTGCATCCTAGACACTGCTTTAGGAATGAAACAACCTCCCTGGAACTGGATGAAATAGAGATAGATGGGTGTCATCAATAATTGATGGTCCCAAACCCCAAAATTCTAAAAAAAAAACTCTCTTAGAGGTTTCATGTTTATATTAAAACAGCATAGAGGACAGGACAGAACCGTGAGAGACCTTGCAGGTCAATGGTCAGGGTGTTGAACAGGAGTTAAATAGGAAGCAGGGAGACCATTATGCAGTGATGTGGATAATACACCAGCATTCTGTCCTGGGTACTCTCCTTCAGATACGTACACTTGAACCCAGAAAGCTGGGGGATGTGACATCTGATGAGGGGGATGAAATCAAAATAGACCACCCACCGTCCCAGGTCTTGTTTGTTGCTTCACAGGGAATATGCATGTCTAGGTGTAACTCTTCAGTGCATGATGCAGAGGTGCAGCCTCTGGCAAGGTGCCTGGCTAAAATGCCTGCAGGAAATGGAGCTACAGGCAATATTAATGACTTGGGTCTGAGAAACAGTGAGGAATCAAATGTTCATGGTTGTCATGTGGTCCAATAGCAGCACAAAAGTGGGATGTAGACAGTTTGAAATCTCAGTCTTTATGTTGTTTAACATGAAATATTAAAAGACCAATCAGGAAGGCTTTGTGGTGCTGTGACTGAAGATGAGCTGGATAGAAGTTCAACTTAAGGAAGTTGATGGGCAGGTGGTTTTTTTCTTCAATTTGTAAAGATAAAATGTTGCTTTGTCTCTCATATTGATGCTTTTGTCTTTGTTAATTTGTGCTTTTGTAATGCTTTGGATTTCTTTATAAGGTCTTAATTTTAAAATGCTAGGTGGAAAATTACAATGTTCCATGGTGGGAAGTGTTTCCCAAATGTGACCCAATATCTTAAATGAGTTCTAAAGCTATCTAGTTAAATTTTTTCTTCAAACTTTTTGCCCACTTGAAATATCCTGTCCTACTCTACCTTGTTATTCACAGTCTTTTGAATTTCTCAAGTACTTGTCTGTGCAAGTGTGTTTTTTATTTTCAGGGTTGTCCTTTCAGTGCATACAATTACAGAATTTGTTTCCTTTCCAGGACTTGTCTTTGTAAATTGAGTATGGCCTAGCAAGACAGCTGAGGGGAGAATTATTAGTAGTAAGTTGTTCAGGGTATTATTACTGGTATCTTGCATCTGTCAATATCTTTCTGGTAATGGCTGAAAATGCAAGCTGATAATTTGACTTGTGTTAATTGCAGTTTGGAGGACAGGTGGTTGAGAATGATAGTTGGCAATTGTTGGGAGTCACCCAAGAATAAGGTTATAATATGGCAAATATTTTTTTTTTAAATAAATGCTTAGCTACTTAGTGGTGGCATGAAGCAATGGGAAGGTCTGGATTAAGACATATTGATATCCTAGGCTAGTTGGGTATAAGCAATCTCATAGTATTCTTGGAAAAAGTGTATGTTCAACAAAACCAATGAAGAATCTTACACACCTTAAAGACCAAGAAGTTCTGGTATACATTTCTTGGACTGTCGGTGATTTGTTCAGTTGCAGTTTCATGTTGGGTTTGCTGCAAACTGGTCAGCAGCATCCAATTCCCTGAGATTTTGAGACCACAACCTAAAACCCTAGGAGCTTGCCAATGTGATGTTACGTGAGCGTAACGTGTCACAGGAGTTAGCTCCTACAGGAAGAATTGTTTGAAGATATGTGTGTGTGTGATATGTAGTGCTGCCTAGTGTCTGTCTCCCAGAGTTTGGGAGATACCCTCAGAGTGTATTCAACTATACATAGAAGGAAGAAAGTGCATTCGTAAAATGCCAGGGATCTAAACCAGAGATAGAACTAAAGTCAAATTGGATCTAGTGGTAGATCTTGTTAGCAGTTAACAATAGATCAGGTTGAATCTTAAAAACAGACAGGCCAATGGACCTAGATTCCCTGAGATTGAGCCTCAGGGCCACACCCTGGGAGGTGGAAGCTGTAACTGCAGCAAATTAAAGATTGTCATGGTTATACTTCTAGAAGTTTCTGGGGAAAATGCATGTTATTATGACAAATTTTTAAATTTTTCTGTGGAACTTCCTATAATCTGAGACTATAAACTGTAATTCCCACTGTTTCTCCTGGGAGAACAGCCATCCTGTGTAGCCTTGGGCAAGCTGCACAGTGCCATGGTGCCCTGAGAAGAAGGGAATGGCAAACTGCTTCTGAGTGCTCTCTACCTTAAAAGGGTTGCTATAAGTCAGAATTGACTTGAAGTATATTATTATTATCATCATCATCTCTGAATTTTACATACACTGGGATTGTAGTGTAAAAGCACTAATGATGAAATCTAGTTGTTGGTCTCAAGTAGTGTAGCCTCTTTGAATCAATGGAGATTTTTGAAATCACAATTCATGCAAATTCCATTGATTCAGTGCAAGGTTCCCTCTAAGCCGTGTGAGTGTGTGTGTGCCAAGCGACTCCACCTCCCTCCACACAGTTTTCTTTCTCCTCCATTCACCAATTGTATTCAACCTCTTTGGTTCCAGTTGCGACTGAGAGGCACAAGAGAGACGGAGTCCTGCCCAGCATGGCTGAACATTAGAGGGTACATTGATTCTGTAAGGCCACTCCAGTTGGGACTAATAACTAGATTAAAGGATGGGGAACCTGTTACACTCCAGATGTTTTTAGAATTAGAAGTAGAATTGATCAGTCCCCATCAGTTTGGCCAGTGATGCAAGGTGATCAGAGTAGTGGTGGATCAGCAGCTGGAAGACCATAGGCTCTTCACCAGGCTTCTCCTCTTTTTCCCTCAGATTTATTAGGAGTCTTGTGTTTTGCCATCCTCTTCCAGTTCATTGTCATCAGAGCTTCATGATGAATAGGGTACTTCTCATTCAAATTAAAGTTCTATATTAGACTTCCCGGAGCTGGTGTCACCAGATGTGTTGTTAGAGCAGAGCTCCCATATTTCAGGTCAGCAATTGGTTATGTATTCTTCTTTTTCTTCCATGTATGGCTTAATACAAGTGAAGTGTGACTGGTGAGTGGGGCTAGATTGGTTCTGCTTTTGTTGGTTGAGATAGTGAGATGGAGATGAGGTGTTGGTTTCAGGTAGGAAAGCAGAGCCTGGAAGAGTTATTTTTTGAATTACAACTCCCAGAATACTCCAGCCAGCAAGCTAACTAGCTTGTAACAGTTCTACATCAATTTTGCTAAGAAGTATTTCTACTGGTGTTGTGCTTTTCACCAGCCCTGTTACCGTACTATTGGCAATGTACTTGAATCTACAAATTCTACTTTTCTCTTCCATCGTGGAGCCCTATTTATGCTATTGTGTTATACCAGTTTATTACTGCTGAAAGTTGTCTGAACTGCTAGGATTATTACTGAATAGTTCTCATTTTAACCTTTTGTGGTGGTTATTTTAAGGGGAAATTATTTTTAAAAATAAACTGGTAAACTACAATTCCATTTCTGTTTTGTTTGTGTTTGTACATGTTTACACTCCAGCATTTGTACGATGGCAGAATATGAACAGCCGTCAGTCATATTTCTTAATCCTGAAACCCACAGTCCCTTTTAAAAAAAATCAGCATCAAAAGTAACCTTGTGGATCTGCTATTTTAAACCTGGTAGCTATGCTTAGTAACAAGTGTATCGTTTTAGGTTATTTAAAGATTTTAGAAGTCCACAGGCTGCCTTAGATTACCTGTTTGTCATGGCCTAAGGGTTAGGAGTGTTTGGCCCATAAACAAAGGCTGTGGGATAGTGGCAATGGTGGGGAGTGACTTAGTGGTTGAAATGCCTGTGGTGCTGTTTTGTCTACTGGGAAATATGTGGTCAGAGGTTCTCACAGTCACCGTGCTCTGCATTCTTCAGTCTGGTTACTAGAGTAGAGTTATTCACATTGCTTTCTCTCTCACCCACCCACCCCACCACCCACACCCTGCAGGAATCTGTCTCATCCAGTACCGCAAATATTTGGCATAGGGATGGAAATGGCCACAGGAAGTGAACTATTAAGGAGCCCAGATTATGCTCCTTAGCTTTCTGCCTTCTGTATTTTTGTCATGGCTTCTTCTACTTCTTTTTTTAAGTACAAGTGTGAGACCTAGTGAAGTTAAGGCTGCATTTGAAGTCCAGAAAGCATCACTCATTTGTTCGTGTGTATATGTTTTAAAAATCATGTTTGTTTCCTGTTTAATTTGTCTATTTCTTTTGCTTCCATAGTTTCAAGTGTTTTAAACCTTCATATGTGATGGTCTCTCATGTCTACAGTATATAAGAAGTTGCTCTCAAAGTTGACTCATTCCTCGATAATTTCTCCAAAAGTACAAAAGAACTTTTGGTATCTTGACTTTTGCATAAAATTGCAGTACAGGTTTCTACAAATTTTGTACCTGTAGGCAAGCTGTAGTGTTAAAATGCACAAGTACACTAGCAATTTCAGATATCCCCCTTTCATTGAAATAGCAGAATAACTGTGTGTCCATGTATTCTGTGCTTTTGTCTGTAGTGTCTCCAGAAATGCTGATTTTTTAAAAACCTCTCTTTATAATACTTGTTGTCTTTTATGGAGGTTTAGCATAATAATCTCTTATTAAGAAGAAACAGTAAATGGATATCAAAATTCCTTCCATTTTTTATCATTTAAATATAATTAATTTAGATAAGGCAGAGAATCTCCATACCTTCCCAGTGTAAAAGTGATCCTCTCTCTATACAGTTTAAATTGTTTTTGATGTAAATTCACCAAAATCCTACTTTTTTGTGGAGGTTTTGTTTGTTTGTGTGTGGTTTTGTTTTATAGCAATATATTATTGCTGCCCCTGGCAGACCCAAAGAATTTCCCTTCCCAGACATTGTTGTTCCTATTGTTTCTATTTCCCTCTATCCGTGGTTCAGTTTCCTTCTCTTCAGCAGTTGTTTCTAACTTGAAAATACTGTAAAAGTCTGTGCTGAGTGACTTGGATCAGACATTTGTAGTGCCCTGTCAAATCACAACTGTGTGAGATAGTTAACCATTGTGTGAGGATTTCAGCCTTCATCTTTTACATTTCTAATAGACAATTGAGACATTCAAGCTTATAGGTTAAAAGGAAAGTGGGTGCAAGTGATTTTGCTGGCCTCCCAGGGTAATGCAGAAGAAGCAAATAGAGAGAAGGATTATTGATGGGGGGAAACAACTGGTCCTGAATCCTGGGAGGGAATGTTTATTTCTCTGCTCTCTAGGAGGGATTTGGAAAGAGCTGTAATCCTGGGTTAGGAGTAATTTGTTACAGCAAGATGATACTTGAGTGGCAGGAGGTTTCTGGCCGAGGCAGCAAGATTTGGAAGAAAAAAATCAGGGGAGTAGCTGGTTTTCTCCAAAGGTCGGCATGACATAAATCCCCCTCCCTGCACATTTTGTTTCACAACAAGCTAAATTAACCAAAAAGATGGTTGACCTTTCTACATTAAATTAGGTCATCTGGTTGTGCCTTCCCATTAAAAAAAAGTTACAACAAAGTATGTGCACATAAATAAGAGCACAGTGAAGAGTTTCAGTTTTCTGTTGGGACTTCAGAAATATTCCCACCTTCTCCTGTGAGACCAGTCTTTCTGGTTTTAATATTTGCTCAGCAATTTCAAGTTTTTCCCCTCACCCCTTTTTTTACTGATATGACATTATCTCTATTAAAGCATCCTGCTTGTATTTCTCTCACTTTCAAAAAATTGATTAAAGTGTGCTCCTGACTGTGGGGAAGAGAACATTTTGCAAGTTCTTGAGTTTTTTTGTTTTTTGTAGCATGTGAGAGGAACACGCTGAAATCTTTGGAGCCAGAAGTTTTGAAGTAACCCTTGTTATAGCAAAGGCACAGTCATTGAGAAAGCCACAAAGATGTGACAGGAAATTAAGTATGAAATTTTCTAGGTTTACTTGGGAGCATTTTAAGTAATTCTTCCACAACTGGTGTTTCAGCAGAAATTGTTAAATGACAAAAGTTCTTGCAGTTTGTTCAGCATCTGAAGAAAACAGGGTTACATTTGTTCAACAATGTCCCTAGTAATGTACCATGAAAATGTACTGATAGTTTCTGTAGTATATTTTAAAGGAAGTAAATAAAACTGATTACTTAAACATTTATCACAGAAGGTTATCATCCAGGGTAACATGTATAAAACCTTAACTAGGGCCCAGGCTTTTTGGTTTGAGAATGGCATATATACAGCTTTGACATACATTGGGTCTCATCCAATTGTCTATTAGATGTACAGATGTTGTGAGTAGACACAGTGGGCATGTAGATATGGAAAGTTTGGGCTAGTAGAGGTTGAAGAGGCATATGAATATTCCACACATGAGAACTCATGATTGACTAGCCCTGTATATAGCTCTTTCTTTTCATATCCATAAGTTGTTAAATTTTAGAACTGCAGAGCTGGAAGGGACCCTATGGATCATTGAATCCATCTATGTCAAGGAGGGAATCAAACTTTCAACCTAAACCACGGAGCTATCCTGCAAGTTCACCTTAACATGAGAGAAGATGGCTTGGCAGGAGTAACTTGCTGAACTACTACATATTAAGTACTTTGCTGACACATGAATGAAATCTGGGTTTGAATTGTTTCAGGAATTGTTTATTTTCTAAAACAGTCAGTCTGGGGTTGACAAAATCTTTTACTTATTGGAAACCTAAACAAGAAAATGTGTCTGGGTTGCTGTTGGAATGTGAGTGCTGTGATATTTCTGTTTTTATGTATATATTTATATATTTTTATTTCTACAGATTCTATCCTGTTTTCTCCAGCTTCAGTTAGTTAAAAACAGCATACAAATTATGGAGTCGAAACATTTTAAAAAGCTATAAAATCTGATAATAAAATCTGTTCATCAGAATACATGTTATAAAACAGCTGCATTATTAGATGTAGCCTAGGAATGAACTAATCAAGACAGTAACTTTGCAATTGGAAGATGATAAAATGTTTCTTCTATAGAGAAGTAATCAAAACTATCAGGGCGGGGTCAAATAGAGCCTGTGCTTGTATTTCAGTGACCAGTCAAGAAACAAAAGCAGGCTAATTGCAGTTTGTAGAGCTGCCACCCTAGGATAAACAGCTGAATTTAGCTTCTTAAGGGATGAGGTGCTCCTCAGAACATCTCTTTCAAGCCTTAGCCCAGTTGAGATGGATCAAGAATGGCTCTCCACTCAAGATAATTCCTTGGGTTCTTGAAAAGGTACTTTGAGGAAGTTGGAAACTATAGCTCAGAAAAAATTGAATAGGGCTATTGTTTACAAGCAGAGGTAAAGTAGATTGGTAGAACTGATAGGAACAGTACTCTTGCACTCTGCAGGTAACAACTGAGATTGTGCTTTGTGCATGGCGTTGCTCTTGATAGCTAATTGGAAGCTAGATCTGCTAAGAGCCAGTTCTCTTCCACTTGGCTAGTGGAAGCAGATGTAAGAATAAAAGATGTTGTAAACATTTTGACCTTGATTTTTCAGCAATCATAATTTACAACAGTTTGGGTGCCCCTCCCAACTCATGGGCTAGAGAATACTGGCATGATTTGAACTTGCAAATTCAAAGAAGTAATCTTGAATGTCCCTTTGTTTTCTGTTTACAATTCTCCTGCATGGCATTTTGCGGTATTTAGAGCATTGTTATTACCCGGAATTGTATGCGGAAGCACCTTAGCTTACTGCCTTGGGCTGCACCTCATCCAAATGTCAGTTTAGCAATAAGATGGTGGAAAACATCTGCTTTCTTGTAACACCTATGAGGCATTTTATGTTATCCTTTGCCTTTTGAGGTGTTTGCTTTTTCTTTCTGTTGACAATATAACATTTTAAGAAAGTTTTCAAATTTTCTCAAGGATAGTACTCGGGAACACATTCTAATCTTTTGCACAGAGTTCTGGAGAGGAAAAACTATTACAATCTAAAAGGTGATGGATTTCTCTAAAGAAACAATAACAATCTGTTATGAATGTTAGCCAAGTCAGGATTATAATGATGATTGCGTTAAATACAGCAACAGCATTGAGATGTTCCAGCTATATCTTGAACCAACTCTGATTTGTAGAATACCAGGAGATGTCCAAATGAAAGTGGGGGACTCCTTGGAAACAGACTAAATCTGACTCCTCTGGAAATGTCAGTGATTCAGTTTCAAAGAGATACAGAGACCCTGATTGCCTACAAAAGCTGATGTATTTCTCCCACAGTTCATCATAAAAGCAGAACAGCAAGATTATTGGTGGGGTTTAGTTTTGTGGCTGGCCAATATAACTTGTAATCAAAATGAATGGTTTTATCAGGCTTCTCCAATCTCAGTGCTTTGAGACAGTGATGTTGAAGTAATATATTGCAGGGCCATTCCAGAGTTCAGTCGTCTTTGCTAGTTCTTTCTCCTAAAAGCACGTACGCTCCTGTCCTGTTGCCTTCTCTATGACTATGGTGCCAAGTGAGCAGAAAACAGAAAAGTATTTTACAGTCTTCATAGTTTCTTGGCCCCTGCAACTATTGTTCTGATATGTTGCAGGACTATTATGTACGTATGTTGCAGATTAATGCTATACTATTATGCTATGTGACATTTTCACAATTATTGCTCTCAAAAACACAGGGGAATAAATAGAGCCTCTTCCCCCCACTGCCCATGCCAAGGCCTCCTGAACTCTAAAGGCTGCTCTTGTGAATTGAAAATTCCCTTGACTTGTTCTTTTGAAACTTGGCAGGCTTAATCCCTTTGGAAGGGAGAGTGTTTGTGCAATTTTTAAGTGCATTGGCAAAAGAAACCTGGGCCCATTTGTGTGAAATATGATGGGCATATTCTCCACAGAAGAGACTACAGTGTTTGCAGATATCATCTAGGTATAAGCATTTATCAGTTTCCAGTGTTGTAGGAGGCATGGTCATTTGGATTTCTGAATCATGATTTCAATCTGGATCTGAATTTGGTCTGAATAGAATTGGAATGTTTTCTGAAACAGCAAATCGGGATCCAAAATGAAACTTCCTCTATTTAAGGGAAGCACCGTTACTTATTTTATTTATTTATTTATTTAACTTATATGCTGCCCACACTACCCAAAGGTCTCTGGGTGGCTTACAACTTACTTAGACACTTGTACCTCTTTTTCCTTAAAACATTTGTTAGAATCAAGTTAATGTTCAGTGCCTGGATGTTATCTGTTCACATTTTCAGAGGTAAGGTCCAGAAAAAGACAAAAAATTACAGAAGTGTGTGCCGCAGATTACTTGTTCTCTTAGTCTAGGATGTAGAACCAAAATGGGAGTAAAATTAGACTAGATTTTCTCCTATGTTTACTTTCTCCTTTGTGCAGGCACTTACAAACAGGAGGGTCTCCAAACCACATTTGTATTTGGGGCTGAAAGAATAGAATTTCCTACCATTTCATGTAGAAGGAAGGAAAGGATTTACCACTCTCAAGTAATGGAGTTACATTATTTTAAAAAAAAATGAATAGATGCATTCTACTGCAACAGTAAACCTGAGAAGGCAATTACACAATTCTTCTCCTAATATATGCTGTGTAAGTGCTGTGATGTAACCCTTCGTCTGCCAAAAGAATCTTCCCTTCTTCAGTTTCCAAACCAATAACTAAAGAATTGTGTATGGCTGGTGGGGCAGTTACTTGGCAGTTCACTCCATTGTGCAAGAGTTGTTGTGGAGTGGATTTCTGCTGCTGCTGCTACTACGTAATTCCATAGCACTGCTTTCTCTTTCTCACTCTCTCACCATCTGGATTGAGTTAGCTCACTAGGCAGTAGGACTGAGTCTCATTTCCTCCAACCAGTAATGTTATATAGGCAGTGATCTTGGCCTGCCCTAACATAATTGAAAATTATGTGTATTGTAGTCTCGCAGTGCTGAAATGTAGACTCGTAAAAATCTGGGGCTCAGGTAGCCTGTGGAGATTGGATTTGGCATACAATGAAGCTTTTATGTAAAATAAGAATTATAAGCCACCACATTAATATTGTATTATGGCCATGACGGGTCTCTCTTGGACAGAGAGACTTTGAGGCAAGCTTGAAGCTATTGAAAAGAGCAGATTTTTATTCTTTATCAATTGAAGTGGCTCTTTTTACTGGGGATGGCCATAAAGACGTGGAGGGGATGAAGCGACTGAGGAATTTGTGAACATGTCCTTCTCAAAAATGCATCTCCTTTCTTGATTGTGGTGGGCTTAGTTTCCTAGTTTATATTATGTTATCACAGAAGCTATGTTGCAGAGAGTAGGCTGTCCCTCACTCTTTTACAAGCGACTGTTCCCCCATCTCATATTAGACAGTAGTGATAAAAGAGCTCCTTTGTGAGGTTGTTTTGTTTTATTTTGCTGCCATGCTTGTCAATAGGTCTCCTCCTCTCTGCTCCTCCTTCTGGTTTGGTTGTCCTGCATATTGGATATTTTGAAATTATTTTGCATTCAATAGATGAGCAGGGGAGGGGGAAAATAAATTAAAGGTTATGTTTAAATTCCTGTACGAAGTCAAATTTTAGTCTCACTCTTTTTAACTATTTGTATCTAGTTATTATTTTGAGCATGGACAGTTCAGTGGCAGAATGTTGCTGAATATAGAATTCCACATCTCAAGGATCTCAGCTTTCTCTTCTCTTCTCTCCTCTCCTTTCTTCTCTTCTCTCTTGTCTTGTCTTCTCTTCTCTTCAGCAATTTTCTGTCTGTCTTCTGCCTTCCAGCAGTTGGAAGTAGGGACTGATGACTCCAAGGTCATGGATACAGTGACTCTGCTTCAGAGATCTGAATCGGACTTCCTGGTCACTGTAAAATATTTTCTCCCCCCCCCCCCCCCATTCTGGCTATCAGGCACTAGCCACCAATTAGCTTGAAACCTCTCTTCAGCACAACAGAGACTGGCGACTGTGATGTCATGGTGTAGTTAATCCCTCCAGATTTGAAAGAACTGACTGAAGTGCAGAACCCTATCCCCCTCACCAACACATTCAGCACCTTGGATAGTTCTTTCAAACCTGGAGGGGATTGAACACCCCATGAGATCAGTCATCAGTCTTTGCTGTGTTGAAGATAGGTTTCAGGAAAATTGGGGTTGGTGCCTGATCACCCTAAGAGGAACACAGAAGATTAAATTGTATAATTTCTTTGGGCTCTACTGGTATAACCAAATTAAGAATACATTTGGTATAGTGGTGTGACTTGCCCCACCACTGTCACACACAGTTTACACAGTCATTTTGCTCTTTGTGCAAGGACTTACTACAGCATCCCCATGCCCCCCAGGCCATCTTGTAAGATTTGTAAAATCTGGTACCGTGTTTCCCCGAAAATAAGACAGGGTCTTATATTAATTTTTGCTCCAGAAAACGCAGTAGGGCTTATTTTCAGGGGATGTTTTATTTTTTCATGTACAACAATCTTGTTGTTGTTTAGTCGTTAAGTTGTGTCCGACTCTTCGTGATCCCATGGACCAGAACACGCCAGGCCCTCCTGTCTTCCACTGCCTCCCAGAGTTTGGTCAAATTCATGTTGGTAGCTTCAATTGCACTGTCCATCCATCTCGTCCTCTGTCGTCCCCTTCTCCTCTTGCCTTCACACTTTCCCAACATCAGGGTCTTTTCCAGGGAGTCTTCTCTTCTCATGAGATGGCCAAAGTATTGGAGCCTCAGCTTCAGGATCTGTCCTTCCAGTGAGCACTCAGGGTTGATTTCCTTCAGAATGGATAGGTTTGTTCTCCTTGCAGTCCAGGGGACTCTCAAGAGTCTCCTCCAGCACCACAATTCAAAAGCATCAATTCTTCGGCAGTCAGCCTTCTTTATGGTCCAGCTCTCACTTCCATACATCGCTACTGGAAAAACCATAGGTTTGACTATGTGGACCTTTGTTGGCAAGGTGATGTCTCTGCTTTTTAAGATGCTGTCTAGGTTTGTCATCGCAAGAAGCGATGTGTCTCCCAAGAAGCAGGTGTCTTTTAATTTTGTGGCTGCTGTCACCATCTGCAGTGACTATGGAGCCCAAGAAGGTAAAATCTGTCACTGCCTCCATATCTTCCCCTTCTGTTTTCCAGGAGGTGATGGGACCAGTGGCCATGATCTTAGTTTTTTTGATGTTGAGCTTCAGACCATTTTTTGCGCTCTCCTCTTTCACCCTCATTAAGAGGTCCTTTAATTCCTCCTCACTTTCTGCCATCAGAGTGGTATCATCTGCATATCTGAGGTTGTTGATATTTCTTCCGGCAATCTTAATTTCCGGCAATCTTAATGTACAATCTACATTTATTCAAATACAGTCATGTCATCTTCTGGTTGCTGTACAGTGGTGGAGGGCGGGCTTTCACTTAACTAGGGCTTATTTTTGGGGTAGGGCTTATATTACGAGCATCCTGAAAAATCATACTAGGTCTTATTTTCAGGTTAGGTCTTGTTTTCGGGGAAACAGGGTATTTAACACCCAGGTGTATGTGTGAGTGAATGAATACTGTTGTTTATTTGCATTTCTGAGAATGATGAATATTGTTGTAGTCATGTGTAGAATATGTTTTTGCAGTGATTTTACCATCTGATCTGATTAGATATCTCCATTTAGCAGTAAGAGTGGCCAAGAGTCTATTATTGCTACCTTGAGCTAGAACCCTGTTGGTCTATGCAGTTGCCTAAGGGCAGTCACATAAGTGATGTCAGCTGTTCTCCCTGCTGACATGTGCTGGGTTTTCCTTTGGTTGCTCAACTAATCTCATGACCAGTTTCAGAACAAGTAGTGTGGAAAACACAAAAAGGACTGCCATGAATAATCTGGGGGGAAAACTCAGCTGGATTTTGGCTTTAGCATTTGGCTACTGGACTGTGGCTTCCAATTAATATGCATTCTGTTGTGCAGAATTATTGAATACTTCTCCATCTGGCTGTATTTGAGCAGTCCTTCCAAGGGCATAAGCACATGATATTTGTCTCATTTGTGCTTTTGATGCAGCATTCACTGATACTTTGGACTGCGAGTTAAATATCTGAATCCCAACCCTCTCTCCAGCCCCCCCCCCCCCCCGGCAATTGCCAATCTGGGGAAAGATCTTAGCCCAGGCTTATCCCTACCCTGTTAGTTTTGAATGGTTCATATGTGTATATTTATCTGTCTGTTTGCATTTGTGTGTGTATATGAGAGTGAAAGAGAGAGAAAGCTTTTCTGGCTGAAGAGTGACTAGGTAAATTCAGCACATGCTTTCTCAGCGGGACCTGTTTCCTGTGTGTATGCTGAATCCTATCCACTGACCTCAGAATCTAGAATAAACCTTGGCTGCTATTGTTGGAGGGAGTGAGCTGTACCCTATTCCTGCTTGTACATCATGAGCAAGATTGTTTACCGAGTCTCAGTTTCATGGCCAACCCAAGTGACTTATGCAAAGTCATTTAAGGCTGGGAGGTTGCCTGGGTGTCATGGGGCCACATGTTCTCCAACTGACTCTCTTTTATAGCTAGTGCTGATGGACAAGGAGGAAGTGACTGTGTTAGACTAATGGAACTCAAATCCTGTCAGTCTTTTCTGAGACCAGAAGAGAGCAGCATGCAGATCTTATTGATTGTATGTGGGATAACTGTTATAAGTGGTGCTCACCTTTCGATGCCAATATTTCAATATTTTTCTTTAATCTTCCCTATGTTGTAATTCATTGCTGTCTTAGCCTTATTTTGAGCATTTTTAGCCTAAAAACAACTCTGTGATGTGGGAGGAATATTTTCAAAAATGTCAACTGGGCTTCATAGTTGAGTGCTATTTTATCCATTACAATGTTAGGTGTTTATTTTAAAGTATATATTGGAAACTGTGATGTCTGAATGCAACTTCACATGCACACACACACACAGAGGTCAGTTTCTTACATTTTATAATAGCAAAGATGGGATTGCAACCAGTTATATGTTGACACCCATTCGCACCTAATTCTGGCTCCCTGAGAAGTGACTCTGTATCATATAATCTGTTTGTCCCAATTATACTTTAACATTTTTATGTGTACTCTCAAGTGTCTCAGGTATACAGCTAATTTTTCATATATATGCCATACATGCCCTCAACAGAAAGCCACAGCTAACTTTGGTTCCCGGACAAAGGGGGATTGCTTTATATATATATATTAAGCACTATATATATATTAAGCACCAAAGTTAGCTGTGGCTTCCTGTTGAGGGCATGTTCCATGGCAAATGAGAACTGATTTATGCATAATGTGTGAAGTGGCCTAGTGTGTGCTTTTTAAACTTAGGTCTTCCTTCCCCCCCTCCCCATGAAACCCAACACTGTGGCCATTCAGTTTCAAATACTATGGCCCTTAATAAGAAATGGTGGTGGATGTAATGACCTCCATGGATATTGAGCCAATTTTCTGAGGACATTTCTAAGCAGTAATGTCTCAGCTATTATTCACAAGGGCAAATAATTGCCAGGTTTAATAGAGGATTAGTAGTTGCCTTTCATAAGGAAGCATAATATAAGTGGATTGCTTTATTCTAGGAAACAAGAGTATTTCCATTTCTGCAGTTATGGTAATCATGTTTTGCCCGGGCTTTTTTTTCCTTTTCATTTTATTTCTATATTTATGTGCAAGAGATTTACTCTAGCAGCCAATATGTGAAAGATAACATTGATTTAGCCCTTTTATTTCCTGTTTAATAAACTGTATGAAAATGTTTGCTTGTACCACTTTTGTTAAACATAATCCCAAAAAAAGTATTTCTGCATTTTTTGTTTGTTTTATTTTGTTACATACCTTTGAATTTCACCCCTTTCCCTATGTTGCCTAATATTTGTTTATGTTTTTGCCTTTTTTCTTTTCTGAACTCATTTTTCTTTTTTTCCCCATTTTTGTTCCCTCCATCCAGTATCTCCAGATGAAATGGCCACTGCTTGATGTTCAGGCAGGGAGCCTGCAGAGTAGGCAAGCCCTCAAGGATGCTAGGTCTCCATCTCCAGCACACATTGTTGTAAGTAATTTCAGAAACACTTATTTTTATGTTTGTTTTTCTTTTCCATGAGGAGGGGGTTGGGGATGCTTTAACAGTGTTTTCTTTTTACCTTTCCCCCTATCCCTTCTCTATACACATGGATAAATTGTGGGAATAAGTTATCAATGGTTATGCTCTTATCCATTACAATAAATTTTTTCTTTGTTCCATTTGGTAAGTGTAGAGGTTTCCTTACTAGGGTAGATAACACTGCTGGCATTCAAATCGAAGTCATGATAAAGATTATTAAAAATATTGAGAAAAGGAAGGTCTCATAAACAACAGACTTCTTATTCATATTTTTCAAATATAGAAAAATATAGAAAAAATGGAACTTCAGTGGATGTTAATTATTTTAAATGGTCTCTGGTTTTTGAGACATAGGAAACTGCTCTGTGTGCATACTGCATTTCAATGGAAAAAATAATTGTAGTTTGAAAATCATTAGGAAGTCTTTTTATTTGGGGGTACATTGTGTATGTTATGTGTACAAGTGTGTGTGTATGTGTGAATGCCTGCAGGGACAGAGGGTATGAGAAACTCCAGACCAGACCTAAAACACAGCTTAATTGTGAGTGTTTGACAGCCAGATGTGTTTAAAAATAGCTACTAAGCTTTCTAAAACCCATGTGTGGGAACAGTTCTTTAAGAAACCTGTAAAAGCTTTATGGAACAACTTGTTTATCGTACCACTATACCCTACTGTATCCATTTTCTTTAAAAAGGACATTGTAAGGACACAAGCCAAGAGTCATTCATCCAAAGTTAAGTACTTCTCAGTTGCAATAATTTCAGTGAAAGAATGCTTAGCTGTCATGTTGCATGCAAGGTAAATTGAAAACTGCTTAACCTTTTCTAGAAGCAGTATCCTTTGTTTAATTAAGCTGATGAACATAATCACTGGAAGATAGTTCATGGCTCAAACGTTACAGGAAACTGTAGCTTAAGAAACCAGGGGTTTCCTGTTTAGCCAGGTGTGTGAGAGAATGAGGAAAGGGAATGGGGAAGAGGAAGGTGCTCTCAAGAAAGAGCACATGCCAGGAAGCTATGGCTAGTTAAAATGGAGACCTTGAGAGCAATTCTCAATCACAGCAATCCACTGGAGGACAACACAAGTCTGCCAAAAAAACAAACAAAACCAAACCAAAAAAAGACAAACAAACCCACAAACCAGAGATTTCTAGAAATGTACTTCCAATTTCATAAAACTTCCTCTGGGACATTTTTGCGCAGAGAGGGGAGGCAAGGCCTTAAGTAGTTGTTGAAGGGACCCATGGGCTGTAAAACAGCCCCAGGGTCCATAATCAAAGTAATCTAGCATAAACGATAGGTGTATAGCATGAAAGGCCCTAATTTAGTTGGTTGGTATAATGGCTGATCCAGTGCCATTACTTCATGGATGGGCAAACTTTTAGGTCTGAATCCCCACAAACATTCTGTGGGTTATATGCTACTTATTGGGAGGGGAAATTACAAAGAGCAAAGCTCACTGGGACACCATTTTCACTCCTCATCTACCTTGTGCATGAGGAAGAAAAAGGAGCAGCAAGTGTTCTCAGTTCAAGACTCAGATGGCTTCTGATGTACTGGGTGATTGCACTGGGTTTGCTCATTTCTCATCTTCCTTGAATACAGAAGGTAAGGGAGGAGTATTATAATTCAACCATAACAGTCTGTTACATTCTTAGTTGTCTCCCTGTGGAGGCAGGGCTTCATGGATGGGAGGGGGCCTCATCTCAAAGCCTTCTGGATTGGGCAGATTTGCCTGGCATTGAAATTTGCCCATGAAGCAAAGGTTCCCAGTCCCTGTTTTAACTAATGATGCAGAAACAGCTCCTAATCTACTGATTCAATGTTTTACATACACAAGTGAGTCCTTCTTTTCCTGCCTGAAGTGCTTCACCTGGACAACAGGGTTTGAAGTAAACAGGAAGCAGGTGACAAATGCAAGAAGACTGTGAGGGCTGTAAAAAAGCAGATTACCCGATAAAGCTGATACAGAAGAAGCAGACGTTGAGGGAGGAGAAGCTCACTTTTCCATGCTATTCTCTTCGTTTAATAAAGCTCTTGTCATGTTTTGAATAAAAATTGAAAGAAGGCCATACAAATATGTAAGTATGGCTTACTTGCCCCTCTAAAAGAAGCAGAAGTCAGTTTTCTAGGATCCATCCTGAGATGAATTTACTCTCTGTTTTAACTTTTAAGAGGGGACCTTTTGCTTAGTAGCCAACTTGTTCATAATTACACAGAATGATTGACACTTACTTTTCAAGAATCTTTTTTTGTGAAAAGTGTTTTATTCCTTTGATATGAGCTACAATTCTTCTGACAAGTAAATATTCTGACTCTGGTTGATTACCCAAGAACATGGGATTATCAAGTCAAGATCATTCCCAAGATACACCTCTGCCTTTTTGTTGTACAAAAATCTACATTTAATCTCCTTTATACCTGGCAAAAATCATACAATACTAAAAACTGGAGTTTTCTTCTTAATGTATATGTCTTAAAATATCTGAGAAATTGTCATATATTTTTCTTCTTCTGGTAAACAAAGCTTTTGAAATCTCTCTCTCTCTGTCTGTGCATAAGTGTGTTCAAAAATTTAATCAATCTAAATCTGAACACTCGTGAAAATCAGTAGCAATTTTGGTTTTGAGTGATCCAGAGACAACGTGTAGCCCTATTCAGGCATTGTGGCTGAACATGGACATGGTTCAAAGTATAATAAGGATGTGTGTGTGTGTGTGTGTGTGTGTGTGTGTGTGTGTGTGTGTGTGTGTGTGTGTGTGTGTGTGTGTGTTTGTGTGTGTGTGTGTGTGTGTGTGTGTGGCAAAAATCTGCAGTGGTTATTGTAAGTGATGCTTACAACATTGCTGTGAATTGCTCTGCCTTATCTGTAATACCTGTATAAGGAAGGCTACAGTGTATTGCCGAAAGCTGATAGATTTCTGCCTAGGTTTTCTGTAAAAAAACAACACCAGGGTAGAGAGAAAGGTGTTGAAATGGAGAGTGGAGATTTGGATTGGGACTGGCTTCTTGGTAATCACAGTGAGTGGTTTTAAAAAGAGTATCCAGTTTAAGTGATTTGGGCAAGAGATGTTGAAGTAAAATATGGTAGGATTGATCCAGTCCTCAATACTCTTTGGTTTTCCCCCCTTTAAGAACAAGAATGCTTAGAGTGGAGTCTGTGAGCCCTGGGAATGGCATTGCCTGCCTGCTTTGTTAATGCTGAATATTTCTGTGCTTCTGCCTCTGTCTCTGTATACTCCACATCCTTCATCCACCCTGGTCCTGTTTTGCTTTCTGTGATGTTGGTGTTTTGTTGTTGTTGTTGTTAAGTCGTGTCCGACTCTTCGTGACCCCATGGACCAGAGCACGCCAGGCTTCCACTGCCTCCCGGAGTTGGGTCAAATTCATGTTGGTAGCTTCGATGACACAGTCCAACCATCTCGTCCTCAGTCGTCCCCTTCTCCTCTTGCCTTCACACTTTCCCAACATCAGGGTCTTTTCCAGGGAGTCTTCTCTTCTCATGAGATGGCCAAAGTATTGGAGCCTCAGCTTCAGGATCTGTCCTTCCAGTGAACACTCAGGGTTGATTTCCTTCAAAATGGATAGGTTTGTTCTCCTTGCAGTCCAGGGGACTCTCAAGAGTCTCCTCCAGCACCACAATTCAAAAGCATCAATTCTTCGGCGGTCAGCCTTCTTTATGGTCCAGCTCTCACTTCCATACATCGCTACTGGAAAAACCATAGCTTTGACTATGTGGACCTTTGTCGGCAAGGTGATGTCTCTGCTTTTTAAGATGCTGTCTAGGTTTGTCATCGCTTTCCTCCCAAGAAGCAGGTGTCTTTTAATTTCGTGGCTGCTGTCACCATCTGCAGTGATCATGGAGCCCAAGAAAGTAAAATCTGTCACTGCCTCCATATCTTTCCCTTCTATTTTCCAGGAGGTGATGGGACCAGTGGCCATGATCTTAGTTTTTTTGATGTTGAGCTTCAGACCATTTTTTGCGCTCTCGTCTTTCACCCTCATTAAGAGGTCCTTTGATTCCTCCTCACTTTCTGCCATCAGAGTGGTATCATCTGCATATCTGAGGTTGTTGATATTTATTCCGGCAATCTTAATTCCGGCTTGGGATTCCTCCAGTCCAGCCTTTCGCAAGATGCATATAAGTTAAATAAGCAGGGGGACAATATACAACCTTGTCATACTCCTTTCCCAATTTTGAACCAATCAGTTGTTCCATATCCAGTTCTAACTGTTGCTTCCTGTCGCACGTATAGATTTCTCAGGAGATAGATAATAGATAATAGAGTCAGGCACTTCCATTTCTTTAAGGACTTGCCATAGTTTGTTGTGGTCCACACAGGCAAAGGCTTTTGCGTAGTCAATGAAGCAGAAGTAGATGTTTTTCTGGAACTCTCTGGCTTTCTCCATAATCCAGCGCATGTTAGCAATTTGGTCTCTAGTTTCTCGTAGGTCTCGTAGCAAGCGTGATCAGTGGCTATGCTAGCTGGAGGATTCTTCATGATAATAGTCTTACAAAAAAAAAATAAGTTTTCTAAGCTCTAGCATAGCACCATGCTATAAGCTATAATGGGGTAGGGAAACGGGACTTGTGAGAAAGGCTTCACAGAAGAGGTAGGCATTAGCAAATTTGAGAGAAGTGAAAGAGATGCCATCATGGAGGTCACTTCCTTTGCATTTCTTTCTCTCAATTTGCATACAGAAGCTATTATTTTTGTCTGACATCTTAGCTGTCATCCAGCTAACACCTCCCCCCTGCTATTCTTGGATTTCATGCAGTGTGTGTACCTGTGTCAGTTCTTTCTTCTTTCCAAGTTCTTCAAAGGTACCATCTTTGCACACAGGCTGCATGTTGAAATCTACCCGGATCATGTGGTACTACAAAGGGAAGGGATTGTGCATGTTTCATTTCATTCCTTACTATGAAGAATGCTGCATAATATAAGGTCATGGAGGGCTGGGTATTAGCATGCGTTGCAAAAGGGCAGGTTTTGGCATACAGACAATGCAGACAGCATTGTAGCCTACTATGAATACTGGATGGGATGACAATTATTGGTTCCATGTGATTCACAAAGGAACTGTTTGGAGTTGTTTGGACCACATTAATCCTTCTGAATTATAAGATGCACACAATATTAGTGGATGTTAATGAAATTCATGTGTATGCCCTCTGAATATGCAGATGCCATCAGGACACATGCAGGGGGCAAGGCTAGGGTAAATGTGAAATATGGTACATGTGGGTCTTGAAACATAGTTCTTACCTTTCAGTGTGTGTCTACATAAACAGAAAGGAAAGAATCATATTGCTGTTTGACATTTTGTATCACAACCATCCTCTCAGGAGAGGAAACAACTGTTTTCACATGGTACTTTACTTTGTAACTCCATCCCAGTGTGTGTTACAAGTCTTACGACAGGCTCATGCTTTTCCCTGGTGACATACCTGAAGTGTCTTCATGCAACAAAAATTGCCCAAACTGAAGTTGATTCCCCAATTTGTTTCTACAAGAACAAATAATTTCTCTAAAATGGAGGAGATGCTTTCCAGCAAGAGAAACAGCAAACATTCACAGTTGATAGAGGGTTTGTTCACAGTGTCATTTTGATTGGTGATTATTTTTCTGTTCAATTGTTTTCAGGAATGTGTGTATCCATACATATGCATTTGTGGAAGTTCCTGCTATTTTTGAGATACTTGCTTGGCTCCTTATATAAACCATATGTCAGCTGATGTGGGGATGGGAACATGTGGCCCTGCAGATGTTGCTGGACTACAGATCTCATCAGCCCTAATCAGCATGGCCAGTGGTGAAGGTTGGTAGTGTCTGCGGAGGGTGATACACTTTCCTAAGAATGCACTGAAGGATTGCTTTGTCAGCATTAGCATTTACTATAGGGATTGGGTTGAAAGAGTTCTCAGTTTAACTTCAAAATACTTTGTATATATTCAAGATGCCTCTTCCCCAGTAAAACTACCATGTGTTCAGTGTGTAATCCTGGAGGACAGCAGTCTTTGTGGGTTTTTGGAGGGCAGTAGTAACTACGGTAGATTGCTTGGCATTCACCAGTGGTAAATGCTTACTTGCCAGTGTAGAATTCATTTACCAAGAAAGGTTATTTTCGTCACAGCAGATGCATTGTGTCTTCATTATGAGTAACAATATTCTTGGCTGTAGACAGGGCCTGTATGGGGGTGAGATAGCAGGGCCTTTTGGCCAGGGTCTAACCTTCTGGAAGACCTCACCTCAGTAGTGTGGCTCATTTCCCAGTGGTATGATTGCCTACCTTTTCCCTCCTCATGCCCTACCTTTTCTCCCTAACTGCCTGCAAGCTTCACAGATTAGACTGAGTTTGTCCTCTCAAATATTATTTTATTATTCTACTCATTTATTTTATATGTATTGTATCCTTTTCACTGCAGAGCAACAAAAGGTAGGTTAGAAAAGATTCCTTATAACAAGCTATAGACATCTTGGCAGAGCAGAAAGAAGACCTGAACTCCAGTCTTACATAACAAACACATTCTGCACAGTGAATAAATTTATATGATCAGGTACTAAAATGTTATGATTGAATAAAGAACTTAGTTATAACATTGGTGGACCTCTCTGGACTGAGTATGCAAGTCCTCTATTTTAATGCTTGTCCTCAGCAAAAATGTGGTCATTAATTGTGCTGTGTAGCTACATAATGCTGAAATTTCATAATGTATTCAGAGGTATTCACAGTGTTTGTGGCTTGCTAAGCCCTAGGAAAGAAAAGTTGTTACTCTTTATATTATAATATGGTGCTCGGATCACCAGATCAATATAACAAGCTGACAAAGTGCAACCCAAAATTCTTACAACATGGATCATTACAATAAGTCAACAATTTATTTAAAAAAGAAGCAACAGCCGCTGCATCTCTCTGTAATCTCCTGCTGAATGATAAGTCTAGGATATCAGAGTGTTTTCCAGTGAATAGACACTGCCATGTAAAGTCCTGAAAAGACAAACCAAGTACAGCTGTTGAGTGTATGCTTCCTACCATCTGTTGAGAGTTCACGTCTTCTATCAGATTACACTGTTGTTGAATGTCAGTGCATTGCCTTAGAAGGCATGGCCTTGGGCATTCCAGAACCTTGGCATTTTGGAAATCTTCATTCATATCCTAAGTTTGAAAATCAATGATGGAAATAGCCTGAACAAAGCAGTGCATAGCACTTCAGTAGCATGTCACTATTCTGATTGGGTTTATTCAGTTTCTCTTCATTTTAAAGGGTATATTCTGAGTGTCATGTAAACAGGTGGTTTCCTAGGGCAATTTGCTTCTTTTGATAGCTTTACTTCCTGGGCAGTGTGATATTTGATTTTTTTTTTTTTTTTAAGTAACCAGCAAACTACTAACTAGCAAAGGATGTGAGAACAATGGAAAAATAACTTGGATGTGAGATTGTAACAGCAAAAAGCTGGGGATTTGTTCTGAATGAAATACTATGCTAGAGGGTCCTCTTCACACTAGTTTTGCATTTTAAAATTAATCAACATATAGTTGAGACCTGAATTAGCATGTGCTTAACTTTTTCTCATTGATTTTGTAACAGAGTAGATGTCATCACGGCTGTTCTTACTTTGGATGCAGGAGCTCTAAATGACAATGTTGTGTTGCACCCAAGGGTGTTCACAGAAATAATTAGCAGTATGTGTGTGGGGGGGTGTCTATTAATAATACCTATGAATTGCTGAGCAGACTGTTGTTTTTACCTATGTACATTTAAAGAAATGCCACGTTTCAGATTTGGGGGTGGGTGGGAGTGCCTTTACATCCCTCTATGGACACCCATGGATGCATCCAAACCAGTCTCTTAGATTACTCACAATAGACAGTCTAAGGTGTCAAAATCATCTGGTAGAGAACTGACTCAAACAAACAATACTGCAATGTTTGCACATATTGTTGTAACCATAGAAGCTCCTAGATAGGGGTTCAACATTCATAGTAAGTAGAAGAACCAGAGTTTCTATGAATGCTCTGCCAAAATGTTCTCTCATGAGAATTTCAGCCATTTTGTTTCAATTTGATAACAATATGTTTCTTTCAAAAACAATTGAAATTTCATAAAAATTCTCATGGGTGAGGTTCAGGAGTCTTCTGGTAATCTTACTTTGGAAATGGCTGGCAGTGTATGCATATGTCCTGTCTTTCATTGCACAACCCTTGCGATAGCAACAAGCTTGAAGAACATGTTAATTCAGGCTCTAGGAAAATGTCATAAAGTAACTGCTCCCACAGAGTTTTTTTCAGATAAGAAAGGGTGAGCAATCAGTGAAGCTGGAAAAGGATGGAGAGGTGTATAATAGAAAGAAAATACAAATATAGTATGTTCAGACACTTTGCTAAGCTACGGTGAGCTCAAAAATACACCAGAAGAAATTCTATAAGACCAAGAGAGAAAATGGAAGCATTTTTTTAAATGGGAAAACAAAACTTTGGGGGAATTGAAAATTTTGGGGCAATAATACCACTGCTTTTTTCCTGGAGCTGACTATAAAACCAGAATACATTTCTTGGAATACTTTTTATAGAAACATTCAGATATTTTTCTTTTTCTTACTCCCCTAGTAATAGAAGGCCCATTTGCAGAATTTTCTCCATCATTTTTGGTTAGTACTTATGTGGTGCTGCCACTGCCACCACTGTCATCCCCAAGGATAACACAAAGATATAAGGCACTGAGGAGAAGGAAGCAAAAAAGTGGCTGGACTGTCAGCATTAAGGAAATTTGGGGAGATACTGTTCTGCCTTTCTTGCTGCTTACAGTGGCAGTGCAAGAAAGAAAAAGCAATAGGGGAAGAATCAAGCTGCATCTCAAAACCACTTCTAAAGGTGAGCCCCATCTTTAAGAAACTGTTGGAGAGTTTCATCTTTCCTTGAATAAATTTGTTGAAATTGCACTCCTCCTGGAGAGTTTCAGGAGGCCATTTGTGCATACCTAGAGTTATTATGTGTTCTTTTACATATATGAATTGCATCTCTCCACTGGGATACCGAGGACTACTGTGATCACAAAAGCTCTATGGAGCACATGTAGAAATCTGAATTGAGGCGTTGGTTAGCAAACTGATTATCGCTTTTTGTACAGTTAGTGCTTAATATGTCATAGAAATATTATTTCCTTGAGAAAGATAATTTGAATGTCAAGTTAAGGTCTAACTTTTAGCAAACACTTTGGCATATCTAAAAAATATACTCATGGGTCACCATGGCTTCCTTCTGGTAGGTAAAGAGGCCTTGTGGAAGAGTATTCAGATTTTTCAGGTAAGTTACATAAACCAAGCATGCTAATATGAGTTTTCCTACTTTTGAAAACTATACAGGTTGTACTTTTTGGTCAAAGAGAATGAGATTTTAGGTTGCAAAATGTGTGGGTAACAATGATACTGTATTGGAAACTGGTGAAATAATATGCAGATCCCATGTGCCTTGCCACCCTAGTTTACTGACTGGTTTTCAGAACTTACTCATTGGTCTGCTCAGGTTTTCTACATATTCATGAAATGCTGGGAATTGTTTTTAGTTTTTAAAAACCCTTGTATTCTGTAATATGAGACTTCTTCATAACAGGCTGTTGTACGGCTCATAATGAAGATCTGTGGTTTGTGGTGGTTGTCATTCTGTTCCATCCCAAATGTTGCCTAATCAATGTAGGAGGCTTGGTTAGGTTGCCTGATACAAGACTGCTGTAGACAAGTTGCAAAGTTAAAATTGCACACAGTCTGAAGTCACTGAAGACTTTGGAATTAAATAATTATAGATTGGCGTATTCATGATATACATAGTACAGGAAATAGGCGTGCAGGAACAGCACTGGTATGAAAAGGACACATACTGAATGAGTATCTTGGTAAGATAAAGGGTATAGAGACGAGATCCTTGTCATTTAGCAATTTGAACAGAGTGAGAGTTTTGTACTGTGTTGAAGTAAAATTCACCCTCTATATATACTTAATGTGGCTGGTGAGATGCCTTGATTACTCATTCAGGAACTTTAGGAAGGTAATAGCACTTCCGTCCCCAATTCCTGCTTTCTGGAACCCTCTCAATCATGTAAAATCTGGCTAATTTCACACCCCACCAGAACCAATTTTTTGGCTGCATCCCAGGTTTGTTCAACTCTATCGTTTGCCAGAAAATCCACTGCTAGCTTCTGAACATTTTGTTTACCCCACTTTTCCATTAGTCCTTAGAATAGCTCCTGTGGACCCAAGCCATATTTCAATATCAGATTTTTAAAAAGACGTTTTTTAAAAAGTGTGGACCATTCACATTTTGTGGAAGGCTAATGAATATGCAGTGTTGTGTGTATTACATGTAAGAGTGTGCTCTGTCATGTTTTTGGACTGTAGCTCCCAGAATACACCAAGGATTCTCAGACATATTCTGGGAATTGAAGTCCACAAACTCAAATCTGCAGACCTCTAGATTTCACTCCCCTAGAAAAGGGCTTTCAGGTTATTTACCTCCAATGATGACTTCATTTCCTCTCATTCTCCCCTTCCTGCCTTTGGTGCTTCAGGAAACACCCTATGTAGAGACTTGCTGGGAACTTCCAAAAAAATTATTAAAAACATTCCTCTTTTAGACAGGCCTTCCCGAACTCTATTCCACCTTGATCCAACTTACAGTTCAACCCCACCATCTTTCCCTTTCCCTTTTTAGGTTAATATTTATTAATATTATTTTTAGTTGTTTAAATGGTATTGATTAATTTATACATTGTTTTGTTATCGTACTGTCTGTTTTGTTGTGCTGTGTGAACCACCCAGAGTGGCCTGGGTTGCTAGATGGGCGGTATACAAATCAAATCAATCAATAAATAAGTAAATAGATAAATAAATGGGCAGCAACACTATAATTCCCAGGATCATCTACGTCTAACAGGTCAGCCACCTCTATACTGTCACGTGACCGACTGGTGGGTCATGCCTCTGGGTGCAGAGAGCACTGGGAGTTGTAGTCCTGCTGCTAATGAAGCTTTATAGAGGGTACCCTGCAAAGAACGATGACTCCCAGGAAGCACAGTGCTGGGGAAGGGGAAGTGAGAGAAAATGAACTCAGTATCAGAGGTAAATGATCAGAAAGCTCTTCTCTAAGGGAGTGAAATCTAGGGGTCTGTAAATTTGGGTTTGTGGGCTGCAATTCCCAGATTTTTGCTGTGGGATTCTTGGAGTATTCTGGGCACTGCAGTGCAAAAACACAAAAAGAGCACACCCCTAACTACATGTTTGAAAATAGCTCCTGCTGCATGCCCAGTGTTTCTCTCTCAGTTTTCAAAAATATTTTTCTGGTTGACAAATCAATTAATTGCTATGAAAAATGTTGAATGTGCAAAAAATATTAGTTGGCCTTGAGTTGTCTTTTAAATAAATGCCATAGTATTTGGCTACTGTCTTGAAAGCTAACTTTGACATATTGGTGGTGAAATACTCTTGACTACTAGTTCTTTTTTTTCTGTTAGTAGTGGTTCTGTTAGCAAAACTTCTCATCATAATACTACGAAGTTTAAGTGGTACAAGGCAGTGACACTGCTAGAATGTTGTCCCATATATTTTTATACTGTTGGCATTCCTGTTCCTAAGTAACTATAAACTTACATACTATTGGTGTGATCTTCAAGCTGCCATTCTGTCACTGCCTATTGCTACTTGTACAAGCTGAACACTTAGGGGTCTGCACTTTATTACCACAATTTTAATGGACCATGGCACATTACTTGGGGTTATTAAATGGGCCACCCAGAAGGAAGTTGTGAGCCTTTTTTCCTAACAGTGTGCAATAGCTCATTAGCACTTGGGTATTGTCTGCAAAGTTTGGAATCTCAATACAAACTGCAGGGCTATTGAACTTTCAACCCTGGATTGCCAATACTAAAACCTGTTTAAGCAAGTCTTCCTTTTATGATAAGAGTATAAATATGCATCTGAGTTGACATTTATTTCTCATACTTAGGATATCTAGCAATAAGTTGGCTTAGCAAGTACTTAGATTCTTTAACACTCCCAAGGTTGACACAAAATGAAACCAAGTTTTCAAAAAAAAGAGAAGTGAAAGTTGGAGGATTCATGTTTTCCTAGATTTATGATCATAATTCATTCACCACCAAATCATAGTCTTGTCATTAACATTCAAGATTTAATATACTGAAGGACTTGCAAGGCCTAACCCCCAACCCAGTTTTAATTGTCAAAGTGCAGGCTTGAAACACATGAAGAAAGCAGGAGAGGTTGCTGCTGACATGTTCATTACCCTTCCCCCTTAACCACATAGAAATGGTAACTAGCTCTGGACACCTGATAAGGAGACGGAAGATGTCCAGACATGAGTGCATGGCTTTCCATTGACACTGAACACAGGCAGTTCTCATTTTAGATAATAATGTTGAAATAATTGTACGAAAGATGGACCGTATCCTGCACTCAGTATTGACCGTGATAGAGGTGTACTGTTTCATTGCTGTTGGTAGTATATTATTAGATATTTGTGCTTTAAGCAACTACAATATTATTTTTATTAATGTGTGGAGTGCACCATAGAAAAGGCAGAGTAGGAGCTAGGATACGTTTCTTTAAACTATAACATGTGAAGTTTTCTTCCTTTTAGTGTTTTCTTAGGGATTATATAGAGGCATGGACTTACATAGTTAACAGACTATGAAAGTCTAGGAAAGTCAGAATGGTCTAGGACAGGGGTCCCCAACCTTTTTCACCCCGCGGACCGGCTGGGGAAGGCGGGGCACCCCCCATGCTCATGCGCAAACGGCAGCACGATGCTCGCACGGGCGCGCTGGAGCGTGCGCACATGCGCAAATCAGCTCTGCGGGGGTGAGTGCGTGCGGGGGGTGGGTGGGTGGGAGGTCTGTCTCCGCAGACCGGTCCGGCTCAGGCCACAGACCGGCACCAGGCCACGGACCGGGAGTTGGGGACCTCTGGTCTAGGAAAGTCTTTCTAAAGCTTGCAGAATGCTGTTCTATGTTTATTGTACATCATTGCTGAGAAAAGAATGAGAGAAAGGGAGAAAAAATAAAAAGGGACAGGGGGACCTCCACGAAGAGAATGACAGGGTTTGATATAAACCAGCAGGACTGCATTTCTGCCATTATTCAACAGTGAACCCTTTCACAGTACCATATGCTGTGCATTCCATCACAACAGTGTAGGATGTGATATAGTTAAAGCACATTCTGCAAACAGGAAATGCTGTTAACCACGATGTGTGCTTTTCATGGAGATAAAGTAATAGGAGAGAGTTTCTAAAATACTGCAGTCTTGGCAAAGGGAGGGAGGAAGGGGGAGATAGACTGGGAAAGTATGAGAAATTTCAGACCTAAATTACCAATCTGCACGAAAGGGAGGTAGAAAATGAAACAACTGTTGAAATAGTAGGCAACAGGGGAAGGTGCTTCTCTACTTTAAGAGATTCACTGTCACTAAATTTTAATGTAGTTCTCCCTTGCCTTCCTCAAGGAGAATGTGTGGGCTTTAATTCCCCTCCCCCAGTGTTTTCTCCACCCACTCTTTATTTTCATTCCAAAAAAACTACACAAGGTCCATTTTTAAATGTATGCGTACTATTAAATGAAAATCTTTTAGATTTTTCATTCCTCTGCCTCCTCCCAGTTTTGGCATGCACCACAATTACTGATATTTTAAAAAAAAATGTTTGGTTACTTTTCTTGGCAACCTTTGGAAACAGGAATTACAATCACTCTTGTAGGCAATAATCCAAGAAGAAAAAGAGATCCAGCAGCTGGAGAGAAACTTTGAATCATAAACAGGCACCTTCATTTTAATAAAATAAATGAAGTGAAGCCTTTTGAGCTCTGGGCAGATTGTGTTGGTGCAAAGCCGACTTTACCATTGGTAGTGAAAATTGACAGGCTGAGAACTGGGACATAAACAAAAATGTCAGCCCCTGGGAGTCTTGTTCACTAGACAATGTCTCAATTGTTTCCTTGATTTTTTGCAGGCAGCAGGGGATATTGAGAGATTAACTGTTTACCATCCATACAGCCTTTAGTGGTGTTTGCAGAAAGAGGTGGCATAAAACAGTGGTTTTGCTATTGGGTGATAAGAAAAAGGTCACTCTGTTCTCCACATGTTTGTCTAGTATGCATGTTGAATGTTCCTTGTGTTTAAAAGTTCGCTGTCCTTTTACAAACTCTTTGCCTTCTGCAAAGGAGGTTGTTTAAAAAGAATTGAGATCGAGGAAGAGACAAGGAGGGTATCAGTGTTTTGTGGGTGGTGGTGATTTTAATTTTTTTTATTTTTTTAAAAAATTGTATTTGTTCAGTTGAAAGATAGTATCATGCCTGCTGGAAGTTTGTTCTTTAATTGGGAAGGCAATATAGTGTTGACAAGGCAGTTTTGAAATAGGGTGAAATTTGAGAAGCAACATGTTGCCTCACCCTGTATTATCCATTTAACTGTCAAAAATACACTTTATCTGATGGACGGGGAAAGACTAGCCACTTAGACCTCTCCTTATACTTGCACTTTCTTCATTGCAAAAACAAGCAACAAAAATCCACGGAATTTCAGCTGTTTGTGAATCTGCTTGGGAAGATGGGATTCTGCAAAACCTTTCTGTCAGCATCTTTTAAATGTGTGTTTTGTGGCAGGAAGGAAAGGAATGGAGGGGAGGGGAAGGGAAGAAGAGAGGAGAAAAGTTGTTTCTCCAGGGCAGAAAGATGTGAAGCATCATTTCAAGGCGAGAAACCTGTTTTGTAAATCCCCCTCCCCACCTCAAAGTTAGGCCCAGAAGCCCATTTTTTTCTGATAAAAGTTGTAAGTTGCTATGATGGGAGAAGGAGACTTGATTTACTGAATAGTGAATATGAAATGCATGTACTTGGTTCTGTTTTCCTTCATTTTGCAACATTTTGAGTCTGGTTTTCCCCCCATTCTTTATTTCCCCCCCCCCACTCTTTTTGCGTCGTCTCTTGTTTTTCAATCTGTTACAGTACTTGCATTTTCTAGCCAGCTAAAATCTGCACTGCAGTGCCTCCTTTTTCCTGTTAGACGGGAGGTCACTACGTACTTCAGTTAATGCTAAACCTGGGACATGATTTTTTTAAATTATCTCTTAGAAATAAATTTACCTTTATACATATATAAATGCAACCAATTTTAAATATTTTATCTACAATAATAAGCAACCCAGTTATTATTTTGAGCAGGCTAATAATTATTATATTATGGTGGTTTCAACTGTTCTCTTGCAATGCCAGTTTAGGTGTTTTGATTTCTTCCCAGTACCAGATTTCTTCAAAAATATTACTGTTAATATGTGGCACACATGAAAATCAATGTGGATTGGTAGTCTACACTGAAGCAAATATACTACTCAAAAGGAAACTAGATAAAATGACTGACGTGTGTTAAAGCAACTGTGGATTAATAGCATAATAATTAATTATTATGTGCAATTAAGGCAATTTTTACCTATGGTTATCATCACCAGGATTTCCTAGGTATAAAATGCTCAAGTATTCTGCTACTCCCTTATTCTGGTGGCACTCTGGAACACGGACCTTGCTCAAGACTGCACTGGCTAGCTCCTCTACTGGTGAACATAGTGGGGAATCAGACCCTTAGTGTTTCAAGCAATCTAGCCAGCTAATAACATAATTGTGAATGTTGATTTGTAAGTTAGATCCCCTCAGTTTCCAGGATACAACATCTAGCAAGCTATGTACAAAATTGCAGCATTAAGAACAATGATCCTGGTTCTTGGGGAAATTTTGGCCCTCCGGGTGTTTTAACTACAACTCTCATAATTCCTTACCTTTTACCATGCTGTCTGAGTTTTTGAAATCTGAAATCTGAAACAATGGAGGATGCTAGCTTTCCTATCCCTGACCCACTTGAAAGCAGCTAATGCTGGTGGTACCCATGTGAATGTGTTTAGATCTAAGGCGTAAATCAATGTTCCAAAGTATTTTGGAACATATGATCTAAGTTAAAAAGTGGGTTATCATGGGCAGCTAATTGCCACACAAGACAACTCCTTTGTGAAACTATATTACTATTAACTGTGTGAAGTAAATTGCACTAGGCATTTGTACCAAAGAAGGTTAAGCTAGGAAGGAAAGACTGTGGCACAGTTTCCTGTCCTGTGGAATTCTTTGGTAAACTGCATTTAATTTCATATTTATAATTTGCTGGGGGGGGGACCCAGATATTTCATAATATGCTTCCTAATCATTATTAATGATTTTTTTCTTGCTGTTTAGAAATAGTGGTAGAGATTTGGATTCTGAGAAAAACCTCTCACAGGATATAGATTGTTGTTGTTATGTGCAATCACATCACCTCTGACTTTTGGTGACTCTATGAATGAGTGATCCCCAAAATATCCTGTCCTCAACTGCCTTGCTCAGCTGTTTTCAACTCAAGCCTGTGATTCCTTTAGGGTGTCTATCCATTTCATATTCAGTCTTCCTCTTTTCCTGCTGTCTTCTACCTTTCCAAACATCCTTGTCTTTTCAGAGAATCCTGCCTTTCTCATAATGCCCCCTGAGTAGGACAGCCTCAGTTTCAATATTTTTGCCTCCAGATATAGTTCAGGCTTGATTTAATCTACGATCTACTTGTTTATCTTTCTGGTAGTCCAGAGTATCCAGAAAACTCTCCTCCAGCACCACATTTCAAATTCCTGTCAGCTTCTTTCACTCTAGCTTTCACACCCATACATGGTGATTGGAAAGACAAGACTGTGGATGATTTTGGTCTTAGGAACACATTTTTACACTTTATTTGTTTTATTTATTTATTTAACTTATATGCCACCCACACTACCCAAAGGTCTCTGGGCGGCTTACAACAATTAAAATACAGTAAAAAAGATAAAACAATTAAAATACAATTAAAATATATACTCTAAAAATTGCCATCAGGACCCACAGTTGATATTATTTCAATTAAAAGCCTTCTGGAACAGGAAGGTTTTGACCTGGCACCGAAATGTCATCAGCGTCGGCGCCAGACAAATCTCAATTGGGATGGCGTTCCATAGTCTGGGGGCAGCTGCCGAAAAGGCCCTTTGTCTACAAGCCATCCCTCTTACCTCCTTGAGGGATGGCTCTTTCAAAAGGGCCCCCTGGCTAGATCTTAATTGCCGGGTAGGTTCATGTGGAAGGAGGCGGTCCTTCAGGTATCCAGGGCCCAAGCCGTTTAGGGCTTTATATGTCAAAACAAGCACTTTGAATTGGGCCCGGGCAGCAACTGGTAGCCAATGTAACTCAAACAGAATCGGCTTGATGTGTCCCCTAGTGGCCCCACCACTCACCAGCCGTGCAGCTTGATTCTGGACCAGTTGCAGTTGCCGGACCGTCTTCAAAGGCAGCCCCACGTAGAGCGCATTGCAGTAATCTATACGAGATGTTACCAGTGCATGTGTAACTGTCATGAGACTCTGCTCATCCAGGTAGGGCCGTAGCTGGAATAATTTCCGCAGCTGAAGGAAGGCACCCCTGGCCACCGAGTCCACCTGGGCTTCCAGAGTTAGACTGGGGTCCAGGAACACCCCCAGGCTGTGGACCCTGTCCCTTAGGTGGAGGGTAACCCCATTCAGGGCAGGGAAATGGCCCTCCAGCCTGTCTGTCGAAGCACCCACTAACAGCACTTCCGTCTTGTCTGGATTGAGTTTCAATTTATTAACCCTCATCCAGTCCATTATCAGGTCCAGACACGAGTTCAGCACAGAAACCGCCTCACCTGGATTGGTGGAAAATGAGAGGTAGAGCTGAGTGTCGTCAGCATATTGCTGACTCCTCAGCCCAAACCTCCTGATGACCTCTCCCAGCGGTTCCATGTAGATGTTAAACAGCATGGGGGACAGTATCGAGCCCTGAGGAACTCCATGACATAAACGCCATGGGACAGAGCAACTGTCCCCCAGCACCACCCTCTGGACATGGTCAGCCAGGAAGGAGCGGAAGTAAAGCGGTGCCCCCAACTCCCAACCCAGCCAGCCTATCCAGAAGGACACCGTGGTTGATGGTGTCGAAAGCCGCTGAGAGGTCCAGGAGTATCAACAGGGTCACACTCCCCCTGTCTCTCTCCCGGCAAAGGTCATAGTACAGGGTGACCAAGGCAGTCTCCGTACCAAAACCCGGCCTGAAACCCGATTGAAATGGATCCAGAAAATCCGTTTCATCCAGCAGCGTCTGGAGTTGCCCGGCCACAACCCGCTCCAACACTTTGCCCAAGTAAGGGAGGTTCGCCACTGGTCGGTAGTTAACCACCAGCCTTGGGTCCAGGTTAGGCTTTTTTAGGAGTGGCCGAATTACTGCCTCTTTCAAAGTGGTAGGAACCACTCCCTCTCTCAAAGAGGCGTTCACAGCCTCCTGGACCCAGGTGCGAACCCCCTTGGCAAATCTTCCAATTAGCCAAGATGGGCAAGGGTCGAGCGGAGTGGTGGTAGAATGGACAGATCCAAGCACCCTGTCCACATCCTCAGGTCTCAACAATTGAAACTCATCCATTAATATTTGACCTAAGCACGGCACACTGGACACATCCTCTGATTCTGCAGTAACAGTGGAGTCCAACCCACTGCGAATCTCAGGGATTTTTCCCTCAAAATGAAAGGCAAACTCATCACAGCGAGCTGATGAGCAGTCCGGGACCTTCACCGGATTTCCCGGTTGAAGAAGATCCCGCACCACCCAAAACAGCTCTGCTGGACGACATTCTGAGGAAGCAATACGGCTGGAGAAATATTGCCATTTTGCCAGCTGTATTGCGACGAAATAGGCCTGATAAGGGGCTCTAAGTCGTCTTCGATCGGACTCCCAGCAGGATTTCCTCCACCTGCGCTCCAGCCGTCTCCCCTCTCGCTTCATCACCCGCAGTTCAGAAGTATACCAAGGAGCTGTCTGGGCTCTGCGTGCAGGGAGAGGGTGCTTAGGCGCAATCGTGTCAACCGCCCGGGTCATCTCCCTATTCCATAGGGTGACCTGAGCTTCGACAGGAGCGCCAACCATATCAGACAGATAATCCCCCAGAGCATTCAGGAAACCATCCTGATCCATTAGTCTCCAAGGGCGGATCATCTTAATAGATCCCCCACCCTTGCAGAGGGGAGAAGAAGCTAATAGACTAAACTTGACCAGGAAGTGGTCTGACCATGACAATGGGGTCACAACCAGCCCCTTCACATCCAAACCACCATCTTCCAGTCCCGTTGAGAAAACCAGGTCCAAGGTATGGCCCTTCTCATGTGTCGGGCCGATGACACATTGAGACAGCCCCATGGTTGTCATGGCGGCCATGAAGTCCTGAGCCGCCCCAGTCAAGGCAGCCTCGGCATGGATGTTGAGGTCCCCAGCAGCAACAGCCTGGGAGTCCTCAACACCATGTCCGAGACTACTTCCGTCAGCTCAGGCAGGGAGACTGTTGGTATGCAGCAGGGTGGGCAGTACACCAACAGAATCCCCAATCTGTCTCGTAAGCTCAACACACAATACAGGCCCTCAAGACGTCTCTGTATACTCCACATCCTTCATCCACCCTGGTCCTGTTTTGCTTTCTGTGATGTTGGTGTTTTGTTGTTGTTGTTGTTTAGTCGTTAAGTCGTGTCCGACTCTTCGTGACCCCATGGACCAGAGCACGCCAAGCCCTCCTGTCTTCCACTGCCTCCCCGAGTTGGGTCAAATTCATGTTGGTAGCTTCGATGACACTGTCCAACCATCTCGTCCTCTGTCGTCCCCTTCTCCTCTTGCCTTCACACTTTCCCAACATCAGGGTCTTTTCCAGGGAGTCTTCTCTTCTCATGAGATGGCCAAAGTATTGGAGCCTCAGCTTCAGGATCTGTCCTTCCAGTGAGCACTCAGGGTTGTTTTCCTTCACAATGGATAGGTTTGTTCTCCTTGCAGTCCAGGGGACTCTCAAGAGTCTCCTCCAGCACCACAATTCAAAAGCATCAATTCTTCGGCGGTCAGCCTTCTTTATGGTCCAGCTCTCACTTCCATACATCGCTACTGGAAAAACCATAGCTTTGACTATGCGGACCTTTGTCGGCAAGGTGATGTCTCTGCTTTTTAAGATGCTGTCTAGGTTTGTCATCGCTTTCCTCACTAGAAGCAGGCGTCTTTTAATTTCGTGGCTGCTGTCCCCATCTGCAGTGATCATGGAGCCCAAGAAAGTAAAATCTGCCACTGCCTCCATATCTTCCCCTTCTGTTTGCCGGAGGTGATGGGACCAGTGGCCATTATTTGCCAGGAGGTGATGGGATCAGTGGCCATTTATGTAATATATATGAGCAAATATTTGAAGTGGCATACTCATAGTGGCTAAAAGTATGAGTAGGGCAGTCTGCAATTCAAGTCTTGCTTCAGGCAGGGACTTGCTAATTTGCTTAGGCAATCCATTTTCATTAGAACATCACCAGACGTACACAATCATGCTTGGACATGCTCACATACATGTGTGTTTGCACGCTCACACATGCACACACATACACAACCTGCAATGTGGGAATATTAATACTGACTTATTTTAAAAGGTTGTTGTGGGGATTGCAACAAGAATGCTCCTAGCATTATATCAGTGTCATTTTGTTCTGTGCTTGTCAGCACACATAACTATATTGACAGAAACTGTAACTCTAAGACTAATTGGGATAAACCAAAGTTGAATGTCATCTGCCTATATTTTGCAAGGGAGAGATGGCTTTCAGAGTTTCCTTTCCCTATCTTGTGATTATTTACAGGATACTCTACCATGAAAACATGGCAAGGTGAAATCCTGCAGATTGTCACATTGCATACTTCAGTATTCTCGGTCAGTAGTTGAAAGGAAGTACATAAGCCTTGAACTATTACAGCATGACTAAAATATGTCATAGAGTAACATACATAATGAAAACTTGCCCTCGCCTCTTTCTCCTTCCCATGCCAAGATAAATATTGGATACAAAGGCCAGGTTGCTAAAGCTATCTAAACTGTACAGAAAAACAAAGTGGCCAGACATACAAATCAGAGTATTCAGATGTGTGTATCAGATGGATGCAAAAATTACTTTTATTCATTAGTACCCTTTTCTTGACCTATGAAAGCAGATTTTAAAAAAAACCTCTAGTTTTTTCTTCAAATAATTGTTTAAATAAAGACAGGCTATCCCCTCAGAAATTTTGATGCTATGCTGCACATGAAGCTATCAGGTTATAAACCATTAGTTTATCTGATGTTATGCATTTCTTAAAATATGATTTCTTGCATATGATACATAGGCCATGGTTTAGGAAAAGGTTCCAGTAGCATTACCTTCTGTAGCTGTGTGTGATTCGGTATGTATTTATGTTTCTGTTGCTATTATTTGTGAAGTTCAGTAATTGCTTTTGATTCTCTGGAGGCACGTGTCAGGAATCATCTCTGTGTTACTAGTCTAGTTCAACAAGTATGTTGTAGAAACGGAAGGTTCTGTTATCCATCAGATTTTTCTGTTCCATTTGTTGCAGATGAAAGGCGAATGAATTTAGTGCTCACTTTCTTCTTACTCTGACAGTTATTGATCCTCTGTGGATCTTTACAGTTCGCAATCTGATCCTGCGATGACACAGGGAATTCCCAATTTGTTGTAATAACTGAGTTTTCTGTTGCTGCTGCTGCGAAGATAGTGTCACTTGGCAATGTTTCAAATGCAGTTCTTAATATTTTCTGCTGGTGCATCTTAATAAGCTAGACTTGCTTTGAAAGAACTTCAATAGAAAAAACTACTTGAACATGTTTAAATAAACTAGTTGCTTTGTTGGAAGATTCTAGCGCAGTGATTGGAACACCCAGAAGGGTTGGTGCTCAAAACTCAACTCCCAGCTCTTGCTATGCTGTACCCACTCAAGTACCGAATCCTTGCAGCAAAGCTTGGACATGCTCACATACATTCTCTTAATGTCTTCTAAGCCACACATTAAGAGAAATCACCCTGCCTCTGTTTAATTCTGTTCCTATTTCACAGGAAGGCAGGGTGACATTTGCAGGAATTATCCCACTGTGTCTGTATATGTCATATTTGGAACTCTATTGCATGCTAAGAAGAAGAAATGTGCACATTTTGGATAGAATGGCTTTTCTGTATGTATGAGAAAAAAAGGAAACTTATTTCAGCAAGGTAGATTTTAATTAAATAATAAAGGATTTTTTTGACAATTTGAATACAAATTGATTTTTTTTAATTTAAAAAGTGATTTAAATCAATTTGATTTAAAAAGTCATTGATTTTTATCCATCCTGTTTTCAGTCAGGAATATTACTGACTGTCCATAAAGATAAAACTCTTGTGATGTCAACGGATCTGGGGGAGGTATGGTACAAAACAGGGTAGTGATTATCAATTCATTGAATTATTATCCACATGGTTGTCATAGAAAGTGCCCAGAAAAGCAGGGTCACCTTGTACTGTGATGGTGAAGTTGCCTCAACCCACAGTGGTGCAATATAGTGCCCCCCTATTCAGACTACGAGCTACCAGTGCATGAAAGATCATTTATAGATGTTTCCTAATAATGAAAAGAATCAAAATATCCCATGGGGAGGGACTTCACGCAAACACACATCCAAGACTTGGGAAGGCCACATTGGCACCCCAACCACTTCCCCCAATATTTTTGTTAAAACATTTTTTAAATGGAAATGCCTCCTTATGTCTTTTAATAGTCGTATGGAGAAATTCCACCATGTTTTTGGCTGCTCCCCAGGCTGCTGTATGCCAGGGATAGGTCTTATTCAAAAACTAGAAGTGCAGAAAGGCCTCTCAGCCTAAGAAATCCAGGAGAGATGTGGCAAAATTGCCCTCTAGCATTCTCAAGGGAACTTTTTCAGCATTATTTTAAAGTCAGTGTTTGGAGTGGACATGTTGGGTTCAGGAATCATTTGGGCCCTGGAGGGTGGGGTGAGGTCTTTATGCAGCCCTTGAGGCACATATTGCGCCCATCCTGACCTAGTAACTCCCAGAAGACGGGCAGTATTGTTCTTTTTTGGATGATAACTTGCTTCTTTTGTAGTTCTAGCATTGAAAGAAAGATTTCTCCACCAAACTTTATCCTCGCTTTTATTTTGCACACACCAATTCCATTATGGCTGCAGTCCAACAGATGACTGTTAAAGGATAAGTTCCAGGGGGACACAGTGAGTCTTACTTCTGAGTAAGTGTGTGTATGTGGTGTTTGGGGAGAGATTTTAAATAGTCATTCTACATTTCTTTCCAGTTTCTACAAAAATATTGATATTGAATAGCATCTGCTACTTGTCTTTTGCTTCTTGCACTATATAATCTGGAAATGGTTCTTGAATTCGGTGCTACTTTATGAAAGTACAAAGTGACATCTGCTTAACCAAGTGGCCTTCTCCAGGTTGCCGCTCTCTCCAACTAATCCTGTATTGTTTGAAAGAGGAACCCACAACCTTACCCCTGGAGCAGCTTTTTCATGAGGTGCATGATTCTCTAAGAAAGAAAAAGCCAGGAAAGACCTCCCTGAGAGGAAGTCTCTTGCAGAATCCAAGCCTACATTCACTCTGCTGGTATGCTAATGTTAATATGGTTGGGACCAGTAACACTTTACTTTGGTGTGAAGGGCTTAGCTGGATGATCTTCCAGCTTTGTATTATGACGTCCCCAAGTCATTTTCCAGGAGACTTCTCATGCAGTCACTAACAGGACACAGAAGTATGGCTGGTCTAATTGGAAAAGAGGAAAGCAAGTTAAATAGCAAATGCTGAAGTGATGGTAATCAGTCTCTCCAGCTGGTTATATGCATTGCAGAAGGTTGGCAGGCCCTTTAAACAGGAGAGCTTCACATCTGCTTTTGTTTATCCTTTTGCTGCAGGCAAAGCTGAAAACTTAATAAAAGGCATGAAACCTAAGGAAGCATAAATATAAAAGAGCATTAGATAAATTACACTATCCTTACCTACCTGCAATGTTTTAATAACATAAATAGAGTATGTATGTATTATTTCTGTATAAAAGCATCCACATGCCTACCCTTTTCGCTAAGTTTCCCTTGTTGGAAACATGCTTTGTGAGGTTGCCACTCTTTCTCGGCTGTTGCCTGTTATTCCTCCCTTATGTTAGCATCATTTTTCCCCTAGTGGCAGGCAAGTCTCTAAAGATGCCTAAAGGTTTTTCATAAAGGTGTTTTATAAAGTGGTGTTAAAAATGCTATATAGCCTTATGCCTCACAGAGCAGATGAAAGAAAGTTCCTCGCAATGGAGGTAGAAGATACAGCCAATGTCTCTTAATACTGCCTTTAATATGTTTGTGTATTTGGCTGCTTTCATGTTTTTCTACGGTTTCTTCAGTGCATCCTTCCTGTCAGTGAAAGTGGTGTGAGTGGGGCTCACTGTGGAGAAACAATGAACATACAAGCTCAGCCACCTTGGAAAAAGTGACAGGGAGAGAGATTGTATTGAGTACATAGCTGATCCATTATGAAAGAACTGGCATTTATGCATTAACCCTAATATAAGTGTAATGTAATGTACATTTGAAGAACTCCAAAATATGTATTTCTGCAGCTAATGGTTTGCTGAATGCATTCAATACAATTGTCTGCTGATTATTAATAGAAGATGTGAGTCAGGTCAGAAGAACAGTATAATTTGAAGACCTTGAACTGTTTCTCTCAGTTAAGAGCTGCAGGCTGCATCTGCTAAAATCAGATTAATTAGTTTAGTGAATTGGGGACCTTATAATGTGATAAATCCAGAGCATGCTGGAAAACATGGTTTCCCTGTTGTCATTCAGACACAAATACATTTCTTAAAATGTCTGTACCTTGAATTTAACCTCGTCTAGTTTTCATAAGAAAGAAACATTTAAAAAAAGATGTATTCAAACGTGTATTTTCCTTGAAGTACAATCTTCTGGGAACTTCAATTCTTCTGAAGTTCCCTCCATTTCAGAAGACCATGCACAGCACATTTTCCAAGTGTATCATGCCTTTAGTCTGTGTATGTACTGTTTTGGCTGTATACGTCACCCTCCTTTTTGTAAAATATTGTGGCTGGGATCCAAAAACTGTTTGATTCATGTCCAAGGGAATGCCCCCATAGATATGCAGAACTAATTGCACAGTTCTTTGGATTCTGGCCCATATCTGTGAAAAATAACATTCATCAACAGTTAAAATTAGAAAAGGAAAAGACAGGAGTTATGGGATGGAAACTAAGAAGAGAGAAATTGCAAAGTGTAGAGGATAAGGGAAAGAAGATGTACTCCATCTCTGTTGGAATTTATTTAGCATGGACATTCAGGAAATCAGACCTACATTTTTACAATAAAGCTTACAGTGCTGACTGAGCTCTATTATCTAGATTGCACACTTAGCACATATTGTGGCTATAGAGTTGTGGAATGCAAGCCTGTGCATGTTTACTAACCACAGCAGAACGTACTCCTTGGTAAATGAGAATAGGATTATAGCCTTCCTTTCTTTTCTAGGCAGGGCAAACTATAGGTCTGAGGGAGTCCTGGCCAAAATACTCTGTTTACCAAGAAGTATGCAGTCGTTGATAGTGGTAGGTTGGGCAACAGTAACTGGTGGGGAGGGAAATAACAACACATGAAGCAGCAGAAATGGCGGGGCAGGGATAGGAATGGTAACCACTCCCTATGTCAGAACAGCCCAAGCAGTGAGCAGCTGCAGTAAGCAGCCATTTTAATTCCCTGCAATGTTTCTGGGCCCTGCCAAAATTTTAGTCTCAAGAAATACTTGGACTTGGAGCATTTGTGGGGGAGCTAACATGGTGACTTAGATGGTCCGCTGTACCATCTAAGTGCCACATGGTTTTTGAAAGTTAAAAAATAGAGATGGGGGTAGTCGTATTTGTATATGAATACAAATATCCCTGCGCAGCCAGACTTAACGAGGGGCTGGCCCCTGTGGCCGGCCTGTCCACTCACACGGCCAGCGGTGGCCTTGCTCATCCTTCCAATTGCTTCCGGAGCTCCGCTCTCTTCTTGCTTGGCTAGCGACTCAGCAGCCATGCAGGGAGACTCGTCCTCCCTTCCACTGCCTGGGGGCAAGCAGGGAGAGAGTGGAGCGCCGGGAGTGATTGGAAGGATGAACGAGGCCACCACCACTGCCAGATGCGTGAGTGGATGGGCCGGCCGCAGGGGCCAGCCTGTCGTTAAGTCGAGCTGCGCAGGGATATTCGTATATGAATACCCCCATCTCTAGTAAAAAGTTATAATTAAACAATTAAGGGGAGGGATTAGAAGCAGTAGATCCAGCCAGATCTTGGATACTTTCTTCAGTATTTCACCTGTGAGTGTTAGTAATGATGATTATGGTGATGGTGTGCCATCAAGTCAATTTTGACTTATGGTGACCCTTGGCAGGGTTTTTTTTAGGTGTAGAACATTCAGAAGTGATTTACAATTTCCTTCTTCTGTGGGCGCCCTGGGACTATGTCAGCTGCTCTTTTTCTACAAGGCACAATGGAAAATTGAATTCTCCTGTGCGTGTGCTCCAGCTCCTGAAGCTATCCAGACAGTATCAGGACTTATAAGACTAGGGTTGTTCCTTACAGACTCTATATAAGAGTGTTTCTCACTTTCTTTTTTTTTAACCAACCTTTGAAACTGTGGACTAAATTCTGTGAAAATATTATATAGTTCTCTATTTTATCTTCTTTTAAGAAATACAGTAATCCTGCTTGATATAGATAGGTGAGTGGCTAGGGTAAAATTAGAGAATGAATAGAGAAGTTCTACTTCATACAATCAAAGCAGAACTTTGAGTTTGGGAACAGTCTGGCTTGATTAGAACCATTTAATCAAGCCTGACCATTCACACAAAAATGGATTTTGCCAGTATCGTGAAGTGGCTTAAATAAATGATCCACTTCACAATATTAGCAAATTAATCACTTCCCCTGCTCGACATAGGGCAGGGAAAGTAGAAAAAATATATTTCTTTACTGTATATAGACTATTGCTGATGCACTGCATCAGTTATAAAAGAATTAAAAAATATATTTTCTTTGTCTTCTCTTAAAGGGCCAGTTGAGAAATTGCCTATGGCTGAAGCCACCACCATGTTAAATCATAGTATGATAAATATAACACATTGTTATTTTTGACTTGCATTCTTGTTGTTATGTGTATCCAACTTATAGTAACCTTAATAGGACTTTAAAGTTATATGAGAAATTTAAGGAGTGTTTTTACCATTCCCCCCACCCCACCCACTGAGTTTCCATGGCTAAGTAGAGATTCAAACACTGGACACCTTAGTTCTAATTTGTCACTCTATCTGTTACACCACACTAGCTCTCAATGTGTATATATAATTTATCAATTATGATTTCCCCTTGGGTCTTCCAGATTGGCCAAATTCATTAAAATGCTGGCTATTCTCTCTTAATTTCTAGTGATTTTCCCTTAATGATTGTGTATGAAGGTAATCAGTACATTATCACCAGTGTTGGTATCACTGGCATATTCTGTAGATAGCTCTGTGTACTTTGGCGTCTGATAGCACCCCAGTAAATTTTACAGGCTTACAGTTTTTATATAATAGATCAAGATTTCATCAGTAACTAGGCATTGCTATTGCAACTGAATGATGCTAGGCAAACTTTAAAGACTGAAGGCTTTACATGTGTTCAGATTAACTCACTTAAAATGTTCTTTATACATATGGAAGAGTGTGTAGTCTGAGATAGAATTTCTGTGCGGCAAATTTTGGTCACTGCACAGATCATGTGAAGCTAACAACTGTGTATTATTTCACGTTGTGTGTGGTGGGGGCAGTTGAAAGTTGTTAGGCAAAAGAATGGGTAGAGATGGAAGTGCTGGATAGCTCAGTGGTTTAGGTATCTGACTGCAGAGCCAGGCATTCAGAGTTTGATTGCCCCTGTGCCTTCTAAAGGGGGGCCGGACTCAATGACCCATAGGTTCCCTTCCAGCTCCACAGTTAAGATTATTATTTTTATTGCCTAATAGGCAGCATCTAGAGAGGGAGACAGGGGACAAGACTCAACTGATCAGCAAACATATGTGTATATGAATGGGAGTGAAAATGTACAATCATGTGCATGGTCCTTTGTAAATTATTGGAGATAGACATACCAGCCCTGACTGGATTTCATCAGTATAGGGAGAGAGCAGAAAGAACCAAACTTAAAGGTAAGGGTAAACCGTGGAAATATAAGTCCTATCCAGCAGTTGTCTAAACATGTGGCACTCACACATGTTAAGTAAAGCAACAGTCTGAAGAAAAGCTGTTCAGGAAAGTGACTGTTCTATCCAAGCAATAGCTCCTCCATGGAAAAATCAGTGCTGTAGTTCATGTGGAGAAGCTACTTGCATATAGCAGCCTCCCCACTTTCAGACTACAGTGGTGCCTCGCCTTACGAACTTAATTGGTTCCGGAACTCCGGTTGTAACTTGAAATGGTCTTAAGTCGAAGCACCATTTCCCATAGGAATGCATTGAAATGCAATTAATCCATTCCGGCTGAAGAAAAAAATCACCAAAAAAAATAATTAAAAAAATCAGTGCAAGCCCCATCGGAAACGCAATTAATCCCTTCCGGCCAAAGGGGGGGGGGGAAGAAAAGCAAGCGAAGCATGCAAGACCCATCGGAAATACAAAGAAAGCAAAGCAGAAAGCAAGCAGAGCGTGCAAGACCCATCGGAAAAGCAGAGAAAGCAAATCAAAAAGCAAGCAGATCGTGCAAGTCCCATCGGAAATGCAAAGAAAGCAAAGCAAAAAGCAAGCAGATCGGGGAAGACCCATCGGAAATGCAAAGAAAGCAAAGCAAAAAGCAAGCAGATTGTGCAAGACCCATCGGAAATGGGGGAAAAAAACACCAAAAAGCAACTAAACCCCGCACGACCCATCATCGGAAATGGGGGGGGGGGAACCAAAAAGCAAGCAAATCCCCCAAGACCCATCAGAAATGGGGGGAAAAAACCCTAAAGCAAACAAACCCCCCAAGACCCATCGGAAATGGGGGAAAAAAACCCAAAAAACAAGTAAACCTCCCAAGACCCATCGGAAATGGGGGGGGAAACCCCCAAAAGCAAACAAACCCCCCAAGACCCATCAGAAATGGGGAAAAAACAACCCCAAAAGCAAACAACCCCCCAAGACCCATCGCAAATGGGGAAAAAACCCCCAAAAAACAAACAAACCCCCGCAAGACCCATCACAGCACAGAAACATAACCCCCCCCCAGCCCAAAACCACACTGCAAAACCCACCCAGAACAGTTTTTAAAAAGCAGAAAGCAGCACCTTACCTTACCAGGCAGTCCGAAGCCTCCTCCGATTGTACTCACTCTAACTGTTGGGGCGAAAGAGCTACAAAGAAGCAGCCTCTTCGCCTACCAACGGTTAGCAATTTGAATTTCCCACCTTTTCCCCCTGCATTTTTCTGTTCGTAACTGGAAGCTCCGGCCGCAAGTCGAAGCAAAATTATGCGGCCGGAGCTGGTCGTAACTCGAAATGGTCGTAAGTCGGGATGTTTGTAAGTTGAGGCACCACTGTACTAGTTTCAGGTATTAAAAGTGACACCAGAGGAGGCTGTCTAACTCCTCAGTGTTGTCTGTGGTGTCCACATACTAAGATTACTACATAGGGGTATTTACGTCATTAACACGCACTTTGGATTACTTAGAATATGGCAATTTTGTAGCTATAATTGCAGTTATAACTACTAACACATTTCACTATTTGCTAATTGCTTTACTATCAGTACCAGTATGATTGTTCAGAAAGAAAAGTCATTACTTTAAAAATTATTTCTGTATTGCAAAAGCTGAGAAAAGAGGTAGTGATAGGCTCAAGGACTTAGTTCAATTCCAGTTCTTCATTTATTATATTTCCTAGAGTCAATAGCCTCTGCACTCCTACACCTGCTCACACTGCATAATTCTGTCTTTATTCATTATTCAGTTCAAGTCTGGGCCACTGTATCCGCATATGGCTAGCTTATATTCTCTGAACCCATTGGAATGAAGCAGCTGTCATCAAGGCTATTTTGATTACACAAACCCACTGCATTCACAACAGGATCTCTCTTGGTTAGTGGGGGTCTCTATGTGTAGAAACTGTGTACTGTCCTTCTGCTACAATAGCTGGATCCATTGTGTGCAATCAGAAACAATGTGATGACTGCCACCAGATTCCTATTGTATGCGTGCATGTTGGTTTATACCAAGGTGTACAGTTGATTTACCTTGATATAAAATGCTACCATACTCAAGCAAATTTAATAAGCATGGGGTTAGACAAATAGAAAAAGAAAAGTCATGGGAAGCAGATAGATTTGAATACCATTCCAGATGTTTGAGGAAAAATAACTTTGGAATAGAAGAACCATCACAGTTTGCTTTCTAAACACAGTCCTGCATAGACAGAATGCTTGGACTTAGACTAGGGAGACTGAGAGTCAAATATGGAATTTGTGACTGTTCCATCAGTCTCATCTATCTTTCAAGATGGTTGGGGTGATAAAAAGTGGAAAATATTAGATATTATATCTTGATTTTTTTGCAATATGGTACTCATTAGATCAGATGATAAACTTTCTGAAAAGTTACCAGGAGACCTGGTGGAGCTAGTAGAAGAAGGTTCTAGGACTAGCAGTGGTTGAACTTGATAGTCATGGTGTTTCAAAGCTGATTCAGGTGAGCATTTTTCTTTACTTGCTTTTGTTGATGGCACATAATACATGACTAGGGATGGATAAATTTATCAAATTCAACTTATCACATTGCATACATTTCTAGTCTTGATTTGTTTAAATTTTTATTAGTTTGATAAATCAACTGCAATTTTTTCCTTGTTTCATTTCCATATCACTTTACTAATATTTTTGAAATCTGCACAAAAATGTGCATAATTTTTGTACATGCCTCCAAACACTTCCACCAAATAAATAAATAAACCTGCATTATTATATCATTTCTACCAACATACATATTTTATGTACATGTCTTTGTAATAAGTGTGAATATGTGAAGGAAAACTATTTCAAGAAAATTCAGATGGGAAAATTAGAAGAGAAATATATCATAAAATAAGGAAGTCTCAATTTTTTTTCCTTAGGAAGCTTTTAGGAGCATCTGGATGGGAGATGGGGAGGAGGGAAGCCTTTAATAGTAAAAGATCATTGATAGCTGTCCCAATTTCATAATCAGTGATCTGGTGGCAGGCTGTATTAAAATTGATTGGTTTTAAAAATCTATATTAAAAAATCTGATTTTTTTAAATTTTAATCCAATTTATTTTAATGCTTTTGGAGGAAAAATCTATCTAAAGATAGTTTTATATTTAGGATACATTATAGTTCAAACATTGTTAAGCATGAAATAGAGCTTAGTTAAGTAGCATGAGACTGTATATTCATGCAATATTTATATTTTTGTTAAACTAATTCAATTAATCCAAATTATCCAAACTGAGATAACATGCACTTTTTCACAGTAAAAATGGTATAAAATAAACAAAGTTCAGGAAAAGACCTTAATCCCATTGTTGTTCCGCAAATCCATGTACAAACAATGAACACATTACCTTAAATGCTAGGTTTGAAGATTGTTTGGAGTGAAATACATCTGTACTAGGCTCTTAAATTTGAGGAGGGAGGGGCAAGCAGTAAAAATGAAAGTGAAACCTTCTGAATAGTTTTAAAATCTTGGGATCTTTGTGCACATAGCTTGAAGTTCTTCATCTGGTTGCAAATATTAAAGATTATAACTACTAGCAAGGATGAGTCTTTACATTTAAAAATCATGATTTAAATAATCAAATCCACCCTGTCTGGTGGTAGTTTTTAACTATATAGACTATTTATTCATTCATTCATTTATTTATTTATTAAATTTATACCCCCGCCCATATAGACCGAAGTCTACTCTGGGCGGCTAACAATAATAGATAAAATAAAAACAATATAATAAAATAAAAAACAACAGTAGTAATATAGTTCAAGATGGGAAACATATTCAAGTGATGACAGGAGGGAAAGCCTGCCTAATGAGCCAGGTCTTAAATTTGCTCTTAAAAACAGCCAGCGAGGGAGCCAGACAGATCTCTGGGGGCAGACTGTTCCAAAGGCGAGGGGCCACTGCCGAGAAGGCCCGATTTCTTGTTCTTTCTTTCCGGGCCTCCCTCGGCATTAGGCCCCTCAGACTACATGCTTCTAGTATCCCAAGACTCCCCAGGGCAAAAAGGAGCCATAGGGAGCCTCAGATTTGGATAGGAAACTTTCTGTGAGTTTAAATTAAATGTTTCTGGTTGCTAATCTGGATTATAATGGCATAAAGTTATAGAACTGGATCTTGTCCACTGAGTAAACAAGTGGAAAAGTTAAGGCAGGATTGTACTCACCAGCTTGTGTATTTTAATTTTCAGTGTGTCATTTCAACACTTGATACTTGCAGAAATCTAGTGAAGGCATTTGCTTTCTCTTGAAAAGATCACTTTTACAATAGTACAATAATTTGCACTACAGCAAATTATTGCAGGCTTCTTCTGGTATTGCAGTCTATAGACTTTACTAAGTAGTGTAATGAAGAGAGAGAGAGAGAGAGAATTCTAGTATTAAGGGTCTTCAAAAACTTGTAAACTTTTTCATACTGAATTGTTTGACTCAGCATGCAACATATAATGTTGCCAGAGATTTCTTAAGGCAATTCAGCTTCAGAAGTTATGCCTTTTGCATTGAAGCACCGCAGGATTTCAGCCCATAAGTCATTATAACCATCCATGCATAGTAAACCATATTCCAAATGTTAATCTATTGCTTTTTCAATATTGTGTAGTTTCTATAAAATATGCTAGATAGCAGTTGTATATGCTCACATGACTGTATGATGTGGAATTTATGGCAGACAATTGGGCCACTTCCTGAGCACAAAGAAATCTATCATGTTAGTGGAACTAGAAAAATGTAATGCTGTTGCTCCTTGATGAAACCACATGCAACATGGTATATAGTGTTCCATGACTATAATAAGCATAGCTTGATGCATGAACAGCACTTCAAATGGGAATGCCATGTAGTTACATCAGCTAGTGATGGTTCAGTATAAGAGTTTTAATATGGAAATGGATTTTGTTAAGAAGTACAGTACTTAACAAAACACCTTATTTTGACTTTTGCCTAAATAATGAGAATGTATTTTCCTATGCTACAGAGTAAAGGGTAAAAAACAACAAAGCCTATTAAGCAAAAATACAAATCTGGTGTGTAAGATAGCTGCGCCATACTAAGGAGGAAAATATACAAGTGGTACATATCAGAGCTTAGAAAAATTGCTGTTTCAAATTGTCGAATGTCTCAGCTGGCATGGTCACTAGCTGTGCTGTCCTGGGATCTGGGGGTTGTAGTCCAAAAAAAAATAACATTCTCAATTGGTGTGTGTGCGTTTTCTGTGCTGTCAAGTCAGAACCGACTTGTAGTGGCCCAAATAGGGCTTTCAAGGTAAGTGAGATATTTAAGGAGTGATTTTACCTGTTCCACTCCCCCAGTGAGTTTCCATGGCCAAGTGGGGATTTACACCCTCTTCTCCGGAGTCCTACTCCATCATTCTATCTGCTACACCACACTGGGAATCACCCAGTATTATTACTCCCATATTGCAGTGGCTTGTTGAAGGCCACCTTGTTAGCACCGTTGGTATATTTTAGGGTGCAATAATCCTGTTTTGGGATTGTGGTAGTAGCAAACCTAGAATGTAGGCAATAGGACAAGAGAGGAAGACCTTTAGGAAAAGTGTGTCATGGTGTCCAAAAAAGGGTAGCTTTGAATGCCACTCCAAAAATGGAAATCAGACATACATTTATTTTCTCCAGCTTTATCTGTCCCTTAGTTCACATAGCATTGCATCTTCTAATTTGAAGGGAGTGGTACATTTCATGAAGGACTTGAGAGGGCAGCTCATCAAAGGCTATCAATGCTGCTGCTTCTTGTTGTTGTTGTTTTTCTTCTACCAGAGGTTGGATGTCATCACAACCATTTTGGATGCAGTTGCTCTAAACAGTGTTGTGCTGTATCTAAACTGGTTTCTGATGTTCTGTTGGTAAGTTCTTCTCCTTCCTACACTTATTTTCCTATTTAATTCCCCTTTATTTGCACAAGGGTGTAATAGTACACAAGAGTGAGATGGATGCAGTATTTTAATATAACCAGAATCAAAGTTTAAGTTAATGAAATGCAGGTAGTAAGTAGCTGATGGTTCAACTTATTAGTTATATTTTCTGAAAGACAGCAAGGCAGTAAAACAGCATAAGCTCCAAATCTGTCATTTAGCTATGTGAGTAAAACATCTATAAATAAGGAAATAGCAGACATCTATAACTTTGGCATCCGGTGGCACATCTCGCCAGTGTTGTTGCCTGACACAAAAAGAAGTAGACCCAACAACATTTCTCATTTGGATTTTGCAAAGAGTTTGTCAGGTTTCTTCTTGTTTTTGATGCCGGCTTTGGCAGCTCCATTTCAATTTGCTACTTAACCATAAATAAGTTAGTTTGTGATGCACTAGTACTTTCCTTCCGTTACAGAAAGCTGCTTGAAGAGCGTTGAATGAAATGATAAACTTCATATCTTGTAAATCATAAAGGAGCACATTTGCATCTCTCAGTGCTTTGCCATCATCCAGCTTTTTAAAAAGAATATTGAAAATGAATAAATAAGGTTCGTGGGCAATTTATGATAGCATATCAACCAAACTTTAATGTCAGTATTTGTTGTGTTACTATTTATCCTGTACTTCAGTTGAAGTGAGATGGGTGAGCTTTTTCCCCACTGTCCCCATGCTCTGTGAATCTGTGGAAGGCTAAATTTAAATGGGTGGCAGATCAAACAAGGACTATTTTCGGAATGGTAATAAAACATTTTGCACAGGTAACCTGACCTTCTAAAACATAATTGTAGCTACATAAAGAACAGGCTATAGGTTATACTAAGATTTTAAAATATTCTGATATAATACAGAAGAGCTGGTTGCTAAGCTATATGTCAAGAAATGTCAGGGCATCAGATGTCCTCTGCAGTGACCTAGCTTTCAGTATTTCCTGAAATAGGCTTTTTAGGGTGCTGGGGATGGGGCACGTTTCTCATTTTGTTTGCAGAAGCACACCACTGGGCTGTGGCCAAACTGCAAAATTGTTAATGTGGCTTGTGCCATATTGGACACAGTCCTTTAGACATGTCTGTATGTAAATCAGTCTTGTCCCACTTGTTAGTATTGCCTCTTTTCGTATAGCTAATAATGGTGTCTGTTTCTTCAGCAACCCCTGACTCTCACCCTAGGAAAATTTCGGATGAAATACAAGTAACTTTTTTATGTCCAGAAAGATCCTTTGCAAGCACTGTGATCTTTAAATTAGCAACAACAACAACAATGACAATTGGATATTAGTTTTTACGAGGAAGAACTTGTTAGTTATATTTTAGCCAAATAGAGAAGAAATGGAAAGTTATATTTGATAATCAGATCTCAATGACAGTAGATTTTGTTGCCCTTTCATTTGTTTATGTTTCTAGAGCTAGAGGAAGAAGGGACACTATGTGTGCTGCTGCTCTGGGAGCAGTAGCATTCCTTTGCTGTGTTTTTGTAAAGGGTGATGTGGGGAAAGCCCCATTTGCTGGCAAAGCGCCATCTGCTGTACCCAGCAATACCAGCAGCACAAAGCATGCACAGGGGTTCTAGATATCATATAGGCAAGAGTGTCAAAGAAAAGAAGAAAAGTCCTGAATTAGTGTGTGTTCAGAAGGAAGGAATACAGGGGAAGCCAAATACGGAAGGTAACACAAGCATACAACTCTGTAAAATAGTGTCATAACCCAGCTGGAAGATAGGCCATATCAGCAAATCAAGTACTGCAGGTTACCATGTTTATGCCTGAGACGTCATCTCTCTTTCTGCCTTCTTCCTTGAGGTGAAGAAAATAATTAATGAACAAGGAATGCTGCAGCTGGATGCATCCTCTTTCAGACGTCCAGTGGCAAGGTGCTTATTTGGATTGGCAGGAGGTGCAACAGAGGGAATACGTGGGAGTGGCAGGATTGACCATTTAAATCAGCATTGGTTTTGTTGATATTTTATTCTGTCAATACCTTTTGAAATGAGGCAGAGTTGCACATCTGGAAAAACTCTGTATGTGTGCAGATTTGTGTATGACGAAGTAGTTAGCTAGATATTTGCCAATGTGCTCTTCCCAGTTTAGTTTGAAATATGAGGATTTAAAACATTTTTATTCTAATGCACCTGCCTCCAGACTTCCAGATATTTCTGGTGTGTTATATGGCTGAACCTTTATTTGGTTAAAATGAAAAAGTGTCAACAGTATGGAGCAAAAACTCAAATTTCTGCAATGTTCCATAACAATATATATCACAGTTTTCAAACATTTTTGTTTAATTTCAAAACAATCGGGAAAAATAAGAACAGTTGTGCATGTTGTTTATAAATCTCCTTTATCACAAGAAAAAATTCTATTTAAACAAAATGTATGTTAAAACCTTCATGTGGTTTTGAGAGCAATGTGTCTGTCTTGAAAACCTTTCCAATATATATTTTTAAAAGTACCAAAATGAAAGTGAAATACATTGTTTTTTTTTTAAAGTGTACTTTTTTTTTTTTTACTGACTGCAGCTTGCTTTAAAAATATATCTTACGTAGCTTAGCAGTTCACCAAGGGCATCCTTTTAAAAAGAAAAAAACTGAGTAAAACTGCATGGGTATAATTATATAAAAGTGTATATCCTTCCAGGCCAAAAGGAGTTTTCCTTACACACTGTTAGTCCCTTATGAGCTGCGTTCTGCTGGCCTCATCTTTGTGCTAAAATCAACTCCTACCTGATCAATTAATAAAGATCACCCAAAGTCATTGGAGGCACAGATTTTCCCACCACCTCTTTTACCTTTCTTGGCTAAATGTGTAAGGCAGGGTCATTATTATAACAATCTGATTAGTGATGCATTGCCTGCCTCCATCTTGTTTATAGGGACAAAATAAAATTCCAGAAGGGCTCTGCCTTTATTTTATTAGAACCTAGGTGAAGTTTTCCATGTTCATGTTCATTCTTTTCTCAACTTTCATTCACTCAGTTGTTGCCCATTAATCTGAATTCTGCAAGCATAATAAACAATGCAAAATATTTTTTTGTGTGGAATATGTAATTTGCATAATTTCTTCCGAGTTAAATCATTGTCAACGTTTTCCTGTCATGGTCTCTGTAGCATAATCATAACAATCTGATTAGTGATGCTTTGCCCCTGAGTTCAGATATGCAGTGTGTCTCCTGTATTCAGATGCATACCTTATTGGGTAGCCTTGCTCTTTGTTTGCCCTTTCATCATCCATTTTCATTACGTATGAGTGAAAGTTATGAAGAAAACAATTCTGGCTTAGAACAAATAAGTAAAAAGGCAGAAGTGCTAACTATTTTTTGCATATATGTAAAGATGATTTTTATCAAAATCACTGCCAAAATAAATTAGCGTAGATTTGCTTCAAGAATACCATAGTACTTGGTCACTAGATCCAACACTGTACTAGAAACCCCCTTGCTTCTGATTCCTTATGTATTATTCCAGATTTTGTGCAGATTGACACATGTGATGCAGCACCTTGAATAAATGTGCTTTTCTACTGTTTCAAGTTTCTTCCTGTGCTCAGTTCAAATATAAAATAGTTGCATTTTGACTGCATTATCAGTTTCTTATGGCCTCCTGGATAGCTCCATGGTTTAGGTATCTAGCTGCAGAGCCAGAGGTTGGGAGTTCAATTCTCCACTGTGCCTGCTCTGAGCAGAACCAGCCTATGTGGCCTTGGGCAAGCTGCAGAGTCCTAGGATGCCCCCAGAATACGGGAGTGGTGAAACGCTTTTGAGTACTCTCTGCCTGGGAAACCCTGAACAGTATAAGTCAAACTGACTTGACAGCACAGGATTATTATTATCAGTTTCTTATTTCTTGATGCATTTTCAGGCTTCATAAAACTGGAACATTTACAATATCTTTTTACAATTATTCAGTTACTGCATCATAAAGGCATGGGTGGTTTGATGCTAAGACCCGCTACTAGCATAAAATACACGTTACTTTTGGATGTGTAACCATTAATTTGGAAGCCAGTTAATAATATAAAAACTGTTAATATGAGTATTATCCCAACTTTTCTTCTGCCCCTTTGCTGTAAGTTGTAATTACTACTTTTTAACTTTCTACAATATCATGACCAGAATTCTACTGGTGTTAATGTAAGGTTTGTGTAACTTGCTGCAGCTATTTGCAGCAAGTCTCGATCACATGCCTGGTTGTACAACTGAGATGTGCCCGGGTGCCTCTTCAATTAGCTACAGTTAACCATGGAAAGGTATGCAAGCCTTACATGGACACTCTTGGGATTCTGGACTATATGGCATAGTCTGCTACTACTTGCCACTACCACCACTGGTTCAAACAGAAAAATGTTCTTCCATTTCTGTGAACAGTGGTTTGGATCCAGGGTCTGCTTTCTCTGCATAAATACCTTTGCTCAAAGAAGATGCTTTCACTGATTTGAGGAGATAATCTTTTCTTCATAACACAACATAGTCCATTTAGCAAGGGCACTTAATAATTTGTGTACCATTTTCAGAGGAAGAGCTACCACAGAGGAGAAGGCTTCTTCCCGCCCAATTGCACACATCTAAAACTAGATGTAACTCAGTGTACTTAGCTGAATGTTAGATGCTACAGAGTCTTAACAAGGTGTGAATAAATTGAGTCCTATGGCAAAAGTTGTTTTAAAGATCAGTGCTGCAGTGTCCTTAGTCCTGCAGATGCTGTTAGAATACTGTGCCTGCCATACCATACCACTGCTTATGATAAGTAGGGCTGATAGGAATTGGATTCAAACAGCATCACCAGCCTTAGAGAAAGAATTCACCTTGTTTCTCGTCTACAGCTGTGACTTAGTGTAGCACCCTAAGCCTCTCTTTACAGTTCCACTAGAAATTGAAGTCAAAGAAGCAAATTTCCATTCACCTTCCTTGAAATGCTAGAAATGTGCTTCTGTTACTTTTGCTTCTTTTACAATCCTGATAACCAGTTTGCATGGATTAATAGCTCTCAGGAGAATTCCATTGCCCTACTGTACCTTTGTTTGACAAGATAGTGAATAACAATGAAATCCTAAGCACACTAGGGAGTAGGCACCATTGAACCTGAGCTTCCAAGAAAACATGCTGAGAATTGTGTTTGGCTGTGAACAACTGCAGCAGCATGTGAGTGTATGAAGGAGCCCCTGTCAGCTTGGAGCCATAGAACATTTGACTGCCTTGTGTTATCTTATCATACCTAATGAAACCTACAGTAAAATAATAATAAATTACCTATTCTTTTTATGACATCCACCCACAGTATTTGACTTTTTAACCTGCTGTATTTTACAAACTGTACTTGTGGCAATTAAAAGAATAAGAAAGGAGATGTGTCCTAGTCTCTCCTGGTTGAAGAAGGCACATTGTTTTACAAAACCAGCAATTTTAATTCATTGGCCTACAAAGGATATGAGATCTATCAGCTTTCTGTAATGCATTTGTCCCCCTAGAACTTAGATAATATTGTGCCATTACCAGTGGTTTAGACTTATTTTTCATTACTGGTAAGTGAGCTTCATGGTTGAGCAGAGATTAATACTTTACCCTCAGTGATTCCAAGTGTGAAGTCCAAGGCCACTTGTTGTCAAGACTTTCTGTGCCATCCTACAGCTCTCTAGTCCCCTCAAGGCCTCAGGTAGAGATTTTCTTAATTCCCTGGAGAGGATTTTCAGTATTCATAGAAAAAGTGACTGGAGCCTGGAGAGTGCCTGGAGAGTGCCTGAAGAACTATGGATGGAGGCTCATAACATTGTACAGGAGGCAGCAACAAAAACCATCCCAAAGAAAAGGAAATGCAAGAAAGCAAAGTGGCTGTCCAACGAGGCCTTACAAATAGCAGAGAAGAGAAAGGAAACAAAATGCAAGGGAGATAGGGAAAGTTACAGAACATTGAACGCAGACTTCCAAAGAATAGCAAGGAGAGACAAGAGGGCCTTCTTAAATGAACAGTGCAAAGAAATAGAGGAAAAGAATAGAAAGGGAAAAACCAGAGATCTGTTCAAGAAAATTGGAGATATTAAAAGAACCTTTTGTGCAAAGATGGACATGATAAAGGACAAAAATGGTAGGGACCTCACAGAAGCAGAAGACATCAAGAAGAGGTGGCAAGAATACACAGAGGAATTATACCAGAAAGATTTGGATGCCTCGGACAACCCAGATAGTGTGGTTGCTGACCTTGAGCCAGACATCCTGGAGAGCGAAGTCAAGTGGGCCTTAGAAAGCATGGCTAACAACAAGGCCAGTGGAGGTGATGGCATTCCAGTGAAACTATTTAAAATCTTAAAAGATGACGCTGTTAAGGTGCTACACTCCATATGCCAGCAAGTTTGGAAAACTCAGCAGTGGCCAGAGGATTGGAAAAGATCAGTCTACATCCCAATCCCAAAGAAGGGCAGTGCCAAAGAATGCTCCAACTACCATACAATTGCACTCATTTCACACACTAGCAAGGTTATGCTCAAAATCCTACAAGGTAGGCTTCAGCAGTATGTGGACCGAGAACTCCCAGAAGTACAAGCTGGATTTCGAAGGGGCAGAGGAACTAGAGACCAAATTGCTAACATGCGCTGGATTATGGAGAAAGCCAGAGAGTTCCAGAAAAACATCTACTTCTGCTTCATTGACTATGCAATAGCCTTTGACTGTGTGGACCACAGCAAACTATGGCAAGTTCTTAAAGAAATGGGAGTGCCTGACCACCTTATCAATCTCCTGAGAAATCTATATGTGGGACAGGAAGCAACAGTTAGAACTGGATATGGAACAACTGATTGGTTCAAAATTGGGAAAGGAGTACGACAAGGCTGTATATTGTCTCCCTGCTTGTTTAACTTATATGCAGAATACATCATGCGAAAGGCTGGACTGGAGGAATCCCAAGACGGAATTAAGATTGCCAGAAGAAATATCAACAACCTCAGATATGCAGATGATACCACTCTGATGGCAGAAAGTGAGGAGGAATTAAAGAACCTCTTAATGAGGGTGAAAGAGGAGAGCGCCAAAAATGGTCTGAAGCTCAACATCAAAAAAACTAAGATCATGGCCACTGGTCCCATCACCTCCTGGCAAATAGAAGGGGAAGATATGGAGGCAGTGACAGATTTTACTTTCTTGGGCTCCATGATCACTGCAGATGGTGACAGCAGCCACGAAATTAAAAGACTCCTGCTTCTTGGGAGGAAAGCGATGACAAACCTAGACAGCATCTTAAAAAGCAGAGACGTCACCTTTCCGACAAAGGTCCGCATAGTCAAAGCTATGATTTTTCCAGTAGCGATGTATGGAACTGAGAGCTGGACCATAAAGAAGGCTGACCGCCGAAGAATTGATGCTTTTGAATTGTGGTGCTGGAGGAGACTCTTGAGAGTCCCCTGGACTGCAAAGAGAACAAACCTATCCATTTTGAAGGAAATCAAGCCCGAGTGCTCACTGGAATACTTTGGCCATCTCATGAGAAGAGAAGACTCCCTGGAAAAGACCCTGATGTTGGGAAAGTGTGAGGGCAAGAGGAGAAGGGGACAACAGAGGACGAGATGGTTGGACAGTGTTATCGAAGCTACCAACATGAATTTGACCAAACTCCGGGAGGCAGTGGAAGACAGGACGGCTTGGCGTGCTCTGGTCCATGGGATCATGAAGAGTCAGACACGACTTAACGACTAAACAACAAAAAGGAAAAGTGAAGGGGATTGCCCTTCTTTGTTCCACTTGCTGAGGAAGCTGTGTAGAGTAGCTAATTACTGTAGAGAAATCAATTGGTTGTCACTCCAAAACTCTTACCTGCTAAAGTATCAGTAAGCCACATCTATAGCAAAATAGATGGCTTGATAGCTCAGTGGTTTGGGTATATGGCTGCAGAGCCGAAGGTTAGGAGTTTGATTCCCCATTGTGCCTCTTGTGAGTAGAGCCAGCTGGTATGGCCTTGGGCAAACTGCACAGTCCCAGGATGCCCCCAGAAGAAGGCACTTCTGAGTATTCTATCTGGAGAACCCTGAAAAGGGTCACCATAACTCAGAATTGACTTGGCAGATTATTATTTTTATTGCATAATCCAGAAACTGGATGAGGAAGTACATATACTCTTAATATTCTTCACGAGTTCCTGATTTTAATATTTTGTATAATTCTAATTATTAAAAAGTTGCTTTATTTTGTGAAACCTTCCAAGAGAAAATGTAGGGAAAGGAAATTGATGCAATTCCAGAATCAGTCTTATACTGTTCAGAAATGAGAAGTTAATTTTAAATCACATGCTGTGAGCAGAAAGAGGATATTATTCCCAAGACATTGCACTCCCATCCTGACAAAAACAGCTCATCATTTCAAGGATTTGTTTTATTTTGTTTTGTTTGTTTGTTTGTTGATTGATTGATTGATTGAATTTATATACCTCCCCACAGTGCTTGGAGATGTAATAATATTTACATCTTAAGTTTACTCTTTACTTCAGATTGCTTTCCTTGACACCTAGAGTTCTTTACTGCACAGTCACTATTTTTTGTTATTATGTGCCATCGAGTCACCTCTGACTTATGACCCTATAAATGAGCAATCTCCAAAATGTCCTGTCCTCAACATCCCTGCTCAGGCCTTGCAAACTCAAGCTTGTGGCTTCCCTAAGAGAGTCAATCCATCTTTTATTTGATCTTCCTCTTTTCCTGCTGCCTTCCACCTTTCCCAGCATTATTGTCTTTTCCAGAGAGTCTTTCCTTCTCATGATATGCCCAAAGTACGACAGCCTCCGTTTTAACATTCTTCCCTCCAGTGATAGTTCAGACTTTATTTGATCTAGGACCCACTTGTTCTTTTTTTTGGCAATCCAGGATATCCGCAGAGCTCTCCTCCAGTCATCGTTTATGCAAAGTGAAATGGAAAATCAAATGAACAGGAAGAAATCGAGAGGCACCTATTGTAACCAAATAATGATATGCTAACTCTCTGTGTTGAAACAGTAAACATGAAGGAAAGATCACATGTCAATTAGTACTGTCTTCCTTGCATGTCACAGCTTGACATAACTTTGCTGCTTCTTCACTGTATTTCTGGATGTGCCATGCATGATTCTCCCCTTGTACCAAAAATGCAGAACAGATACCTTAAAAAATGTAGCAAACAATAATGGTTTGCTATTTTGCAAGTAACTAACTTTGTCCATTCCAACCATCTAGACAATGTTCCATTTAAAAAATAGGAGAAAAGAAAAGAAGGAAAACTATTTATGTCAAATCTTTGAACAAAAACAATTTTTGCTCACAGGGCTAAATGCCAGCATTCTCTCACCTCCAGCAGCAAGGTTCTAACACGCTGTATGTGGTTTCTCCCTATTATTGTTGTTCTTTGTTTTGCAATAATCATTCTTTTTAATGCATTTTTAATAAACAAGAGTCTTTAGAGAGAATCTTGAAATGATGCTACAGACAGCAGACAGAATGCCTTGTCCTAAAACACTTTCTCTTGTCATGTAGGTAGTTTTATCAGATAAAAGAAGCCATGCTTTGGGCATTGTATATTTTATTCTATATATTATATAAATGTGTATAATAAAGAAGATTGTCTTCTCTGTTATGTATAATACAAATACAAAAAAGGTGGGGGGGAAGAGAGGTTGGCAGCATTTTCATTTTTAACCCTTGCTTGTCACAAGACAGGGTACTTCTTTATGTAGATTGCCTTTGAATTCAGCATAATGGTCTATTTGAAGTGGAACATAGCTCTTAGTTAACAGTGAAAGTGATAAGTTGTCTAAAGCCCTATTTAGACAGACAGAGCTTATTTGGCATCCACATTAAGCTGTTTGACAAAATGTTTTGAATGTAATTAGTTCACATCAAAGGTACACCATCTTCAGTGATGGGTAAAATTGATGAGGACTAAAGAGACTCAGATCAGCATGACCTAAATGGAAGCCTTAAGTTTCAAGGTTTTAATGTTGCTACATTTTAAAAAAAGTAATTCTGATGCCCATTTCCATTAGAACCTGCCTCTAATTTTTGGAAGAATATCTGATTCTTTTATGATGCTCTGCATTTTTTGTCCCTCTCCACAAAGATTCAAGACAGCTGCACAGTTCCCCAAGGAAATATCTTTTTCATCATGATTTTGAAATATTAATTGGGCTGCTTTGTGCAACTTATAATTACACCTGTTGAGAGGGTGGTTCTGTTTTAATCAGATTTTCCCGCTCCCAAAAAACATCCTGGATCAGCCTCTTGAGGCCTTTTTAGGTGACATTGCTCAGTTTTTAAAGAGTGTCCACAAAATTTGCATATTATGCCTGGGATCTGTAGGGCACTTTATGGCCATTACTGGGGGGGGGGGGACACACGTTAATTTTCCCCATTAATTACGTTTTTAGCTCACCTTTCCACTAAAAAAAGCACTTAAGGCAGCTAAGAAGGCATTACTAAAGACAGATTAAACAATTAAAATAACTTGATAGTAATTAAAATAGTTTAACAGGCCTGACTGAAGAGATGTGTTTTTACATTCTTCTAAAAGCAATGACAGTGGGAACTGATTGTATTTCTCAATTTTGAATAAGAACAGAAGAAAAGTTTTTTAAAAAGTCATTGGGGTGAACAATGGGAATGTCCACCCATCTATTCACCAGTAGGTGTTGTAGATGAATCATTGCTGTGAGTAACAAAAGGCTAAGAGACTTAAATCACAAATAATGAATTATCTTGTACTTCTCAATCCACCCTACATTAATAGTGTTTGCAAAAGGACTGTTGTGGCATACCTGTGTGTTAAACTTAAATAGAGAAATTTAAGCTATTACTTTTTCCCAAGTCTCAAGGAAAACCTTTTTGCTACTTGCCAATTATAAGAACAAAATCCATCCAAATGATTTAAAATATTGTAATCTTTTGTTTCCTCTGTTCTTTCAGATATCAGCATTGGCTCTGATAGTTCCGACAGATTTCTTTTCCTTCTGTGATAGCCAGAATCATAACTAATATTTAGTTTGTATCATTTTTATTGTATGTTTGACAGATATTTGTAATCTATGGTCTTGAATATCTGTAATTTTAGATATGTGACATTTGTGGTTTTATATACATGTAATTTGTTATCTTAACTATGTTTCCCCCCACCCCAATGAAAATTGCTACCCACTGTTTATTCTTATGAGGAATGGTGGGACATTAATAATGTTGATGATTATAACTACTGCTACAACCACTACTTATCCTTTAGTACGTACATTTAGAAATTGTCCTCCATCACCCTCTCCCTCCCTCCCCCCATACTCTCTCTCTCTCTCTCTCTCTCTCTCTCTGTGTGTGTGTGTGTGTGTGTGTGGTTTGCCTATTACACCATTATCATATTTCCATTGTTAATGTCACATCTGTACCCTGCATAATTCCAAGGGGCTTTCGTTTTACCTCATAGATTATTTATTTATTTATTTGACTTCTCTTGCCAAGGCTACTCTGGACGGTTTACATAAGGAACAAAAAAGATATCATTGTACATTTTGTTCCTAGCCAAGTGGTCTACAACACATTGGTTCTCAACATCTTATGTGCACCTTCTGTATTGGTCCTTTTGCCCAGCCACGGTGCAAGCATGGAAAACAACCAATATGCCTGTACATCACATGATTACCAGGACTGCTAAGAGAAGAGTTGTGGCCTACATTGGCCTTTGTGGAACCCTTAGGGATTTGGATGAGTAGACAGAGTGGGGATGAGTGTGTTGAGATCTCTCTCTCTCTCTCTCTCTCTCTCTCTCTCACACACACACACACACACACACATATTTAGCAATCTAGATGGCTGGGGTTAAAGCCTCTTCTTATGTAGAAATCAAGACCCCTATTTTCATTCTATAAGTGGGGGAGATAGTAAGGAAATAGCAGTCTGTTTCTTGCCACTCGTTTGCTAGCTGATCGCTGCATGCCAGGCATTCTCATCATCTTCACTTAAAAAGTGCACAGGTTGTGGTGTAGAACTGTTGTTAAATTCAGGAGTTTATAATCTCCCACTGAAATATTGTGTCAAGTTCTGAAACTAGTTCTTTTGGCCCATCTTCTGTTCAGAAACCAAAGTAGTGTTCTTCTGGTTGGCTCACAAAAGAACATCCACAGACTGCCCTCTCCCAACACACTGAAAGAAAACATGGCTGTGCACCCAACATCTGTGACAGAAACCTTTCCCTGCTAGTATGGAAAATGGCTGTACAGTGAGTGTCTGTGGAGGCTTAATGTTTTGATGGGGGAAAAGAGACAAAAAAACCTAATGGTGCATCAAAATGTGCTTTCTCAATAAACCTTGAATGGAGAATCACACTCTCGGGAGCATTGGGAGGCATGATTTTCTGGTTTTGGCAAGAATTGGTTTTTGCACTAAGCTCTAGATGGAGGGGTGGGGCTGCTGGAAGTTTTGTCAAGTCTCATTCTTCCCATGACTGCCCAATTCCCATTTTGATCTGCCATGTGCAAATGGAGGCTGGATCCCCTGCCCACTTGAAGAGGTTCTGTGCACATAACATACATCCATTCATACATAACACCATTTGTCCCATGGGCAAATACACAGAGATGACAAGACACATGACTGTGGCAGGTGTACAATGAGCCTCATTCTTTTATATGTGTGTGTTAGTGGAAACCTTCCTCAAGTAATGTAGTTAATATTATCAAAGTGTCTGATCAGGACCTTCTGGCTCATTGGGTGGGACAGAAAATTCTTTGTATATTCTTTTCATCTTAAAATTCCATAATTCTTTCCTACAAAGGCAAAGGTGGGTATTGCATTTATTAGACCACTAAAAATCATAAACATAAGTTAGCTATAGTCTAACAATGGTATCATCCATTCCTGTCTTCCAGTTGTGTACAAGAACTACATGGCTCCCCGCGCCCTTCCTTTCCTGTGTAAAATATACTGAGGCAGGACACACTCACTTGCAGTGTTTCATTTCTTACCATGAGTGGATGCATTTTCACAGCAAAATCATGTAAATCACGTATAACAAATCTTTTCTTTCCCCTTTCCCTTTCTACATTCAATATATATAACTCTAAAAACATAAGAATACTGTGCTTTGCTTGCAAATCGTGTTCTCATAGGATAAGAAGCACTGTTAATTTCCCTTAAATAATTCAATATAATGTCAATATCCCCCTACTCCCTAGACTTAGAGTGACAAGCCTGTTCAAATTAGTAGCCCTGAAGACTAGAGAATATTCAGGACATGCTTTTATCTTCTGGAAAGACAGAGCTCAATGCAGATGCATAATTTTCTAAAGTAGAAGTCTGACGACCAAGCTTAAACCTGGATGTGACAAATGGTTTCAGTGCAAATGCCTTTAGAGTTTAAGTAGCATCAGTGTATTTTGGAAGGGTTTGTTTTGTATCTAATTGATAAAACAATCACATTATTTTTTTCCATCATTTTGTGAATAGTTTAAAACTATATAAAGGTATATTAGAGGACTTTCAGAAAAAGAAATTATGCCATCTTTATGGCATAAAGTACTGTTGGGAGACCATGAACATCCAAGATATCCATGTTTGACGATGTCATATGATTATTCCCAGTTCTATCCAGCAAGAGAACTGTGGCAAAACATTTAGTTAGGGCTGACATTCTATAACCATTTATCTGGGTGTAAATCCACTTTAATTCAGTGGGGCTTACCTCTAAAGAGATATTCTGAGGATGACACTGTAAATCACTCTGTTTACTAGCTTACTAGGAAAGACTGTTTAATAGATATATTCTCAGAATTCTGGACTAGTTTGACATGATTTAAAAACAGGATCATGTTTTGGCATGCTATTATGTGTTCTGATGGAGATAATTTGACTTAATTAGAATCATGTTCATCGTTGCTTCATTCACACACCATTAGTACAGGCCTAGGATTGTGCTATGCAGCGTTAATACCTCTTTGCGTTTATCTCAGAGATAGTCTTATGCACTTTTCTCTTGAATCCCGGAAATGCCACTCTTGTCTTGGTACTTTTTCATGTACTGCAGAATGCTGGAGACACAAATGCCAAATTTTTGCCCCAGATAGTCTCTCAATTTCATTCTTTCTTTACATACAGCACGACTGTGTTTCCATGTTGTGCCTCCCTATACGCCATACACATGATGCAGGTCCTGTTGATGTAACTTTGGGCCCCTGCTTGTCCTGTTGTAATGGATATGTTCTAGTTGGTGCAGCCTTAGGATGTGGTCAGGATCTTTGGAGCGGTGAAAACCACCACGTATGTGCTGAACCCTTGCCCTTGGTTTATAAAAGCAGCCAGAGGGGGACTGGCTGAGTGGGTTAAGTGAGTGGTGAATGTCTCCTTGCAGCAAGGCAAGGAACCAGCATGCTTAAAGGAGGCAGTAGTAAGACCTTTTTTTTTTTAAAAAAAAAAATCCCCCCTTGAGTCCTACTCTGTTGGATAATTAACTGGTCTCCAGTGTTCCATTTTTGGGCAAAGTTTTGGAGTGTGCGAAAGCATCCCAGCTCCAGAGTTTTCTGAATGATATGGGTGATCTAGATCCATTTCAATCTGGTTTCTGCCCTGGTTACAGAACAGAGGGGGCTTTGGTCACCTCAGTGGATGGCTTATATCTAGAACTGGTCAGGATGTGTGTATCCCTGTTGGCTTTGCTGGATATCTCAGCAGCTTTCGATTCCATCGACCATGGTATCCTTCTAGGGTGCCTTTCTGGGATGGATCTTGGAGATGATGTTTTACAGTGGTTCTGATCCTTCCTGGATGGCCGAACTCAGAAAGTGGTGTTGGGGGAATCCTGTTCAACACCCTGACCATTGGCCTGTGGTGTCTCCCAGGGTTCAAAATTTCTGTCCCCCATGTTATTCAACATCTACATGAAACTGCTGGGAGAAGTCTAGTGTTTTGGCGTGATGATGACACCCAACTCTATCTCTGCTTCCCATCTGATTCCAAGGAAGCTATTCTGTGCCTAAATTAGTGCCTGTTGTCAGTAATGGATTAGATGAGTGCTAACGAAGTGAAACTTTATCCAGACAAGACAGAGGTGCTCCTGGTCAGTCACAAGGCAAATAAAGGGATAGGGATCCAGTCTGTACTTGATGGGGTTACACTTCCCTTGAAAAGCCAGGTTTGCAGCTTCGATGTGCTCCTGGACTCAATCTTGAGCTCAGTGCTGGCCAGGAATGCCTTTGCACAGTTAAAGCTGATCTGCCGGCTACACCCATTCCTTGAGATGTCTGATCTGACCACAGTGACACATTCCTTAGTTACACCTCGTCTGGATTACTCTATGTGGCGGCTTCCTTTGAAGAGAGTTTGGAAACTTCAGCAGGTTCAGAATCATAGGATTGTCATATAATAGTGAAGTTGGAAGGAGCCTATAAGGCCATCAAGTCAAACCCCCTGCTCGATGCAAGAATAGAAATCAAACGATATCTGCCAGGTGGTTGTCTAAGTTTCCCCAGTGTTGGAGCACTCACCACCTCTCGAGGTAATTGGTTCCACTGTCTTTCTGCTCTAACAGTTAGAAAGTTTTTCCTGATATTCAACCGAAATCTGGCTTCCTGTAACTTGAGTCCATTGTTGCCTGTCCTGCAGTCTGGGATGATCGAGAACAGATCCTGCCCCTCCTCTGTATGACAGCTTTTCAAGTATTTGTAGAATACTGCAGCCAGACTGCTGACTGGCATTAGTTACAAGGAACATGTAATTCCCTTATTATAACAGCTTCACTGATTGCCAGTCTGTTTCTGGGCTTAATTCAAAGTACTGGTTATTACCTATAAAGCCCTATACAGTTTGGGCCCAGGCTATCTGAAGGAATCGTATCACCCCACACGAGCCTACTCAGTTTTTCTTGTGGGGAGGCCCTTCTCTCAGTTCCTCCGCCTTCTCAAACTCATTTGTTGAGGACATGAAAGAGAATCTTCTTGGTGGCTGCTCTCAGGATTTGGAATGCACTGCCCAAGAAGCCAGATTGCCTCCCTTCCTCTTGTCTTTCTGATGTTACGGAAAAACCTTTTCTTTCAGGCAGGCTTTGAAGTGATAAGTGTCATGGGAATGCTCTGTTTTTGAAATTTAGATATTGTTAGATTTTTTAAAAAATGTTATTAAAATTATGTTTAATCTATACCAATGTTTAATTGTATTTGTATGATATTTTTAATTTGTTATTAATGTATGATTTTAATTGTTGTGAGCTACCTTTCGTGCCCCATGGAGAGAAAGGTGGCATATTAAACAAGGAAGGAAGGAAGAGCTGATCATGGATAGAAGGAAGGAAGGAAGGAACGAACGAACGAACGAACTTTCCCAATCAGTGGCCCTCCATAATGATAGGAGCTCTCTGCATGTGGATCTGCAAAGCCTTCCCTTTAAAAGTCCAATATCAGATTGTCACATTAGGTGGAGGTTCCCAGCATTGAAGAAGAGTTGCCAGCACACTACTACTTGTATGATACAAATGAGGGACTTGTATGATACATACTTACATTTAAATATTAAGTCTCAGGATATAGAGAGCCGATGGAATAATATGGGGAAACTTGGATGAGTGTTATACTTGAAAAGCATACACATGGTAGAAAGGAAGGAAATTCAAGAAATACATCTGTAATTATTTTGCCATTATGATGTCTCTCCTTTCACAAAATATATTCACATAAATATTATATTCCTCTGTTGTTACAGTAGGCTTTCTCTTATGGTGCTGTAAGACCTTGGAATAACAAATCTGCTATAATTCTACCTATAATCTGCTAACACCTTCTCGTGCAATCAAGCTGATTAATTTCTCTTCTTACAAAATCACAGGAACGTATCCAGATTTGAAATGGCCTTATAATTGCAGTTAAGAAAACACAAATAAAATATTGCATAGTGCTGGCCAAGCCAAATACAGCTCTTGAAACTTGGCAAACAAGTACAATCTGCTCACTTGTATTATAAACCAGAGTGCTTTAGTGTATATTTAAAACTGTAAAAACTTGGTATACATACTATAGGACAGAAAGATTTTTTTAAAAAAATACGGTGGATTCAGATTTCCTCATTAAAAAACACATTGAAATCAGTGAGGGGATCTGGATTCAATCCATTGGAGGTTCAAGATTCAGAACACATACAATACAAGTCTTGGTTGTAATATTTTACTAGTTTGCTAATTAGTAAATAATCAACAATTCTGAGTGAAATCTTGAAGAATTTTGACAGTAATTGTATTGATCTTTCCAGCTGATTGAAAGTGTGATTGCTGTTATGATTAGGGCATTTCCAATTATTGATTCTCAATCAATTTCCATTTAGCTGTATGCAGTGATGGCTTTGCTGTGTGTTGAAGTGGAGCACTTGCCTTTTCCAGATTCAAATTACTGTTGTAGAAGGCTCTCAGAATATTGGGAGCATTTGGGGGGCAGGGGTGTCATGGAGGTGGGCTGCCTCAGGCAGGAGGGTTTGGCAAAAACTGAACGTTCTGCCTTATATACTCTGTACTATAAGAGCTCGTTTGTGAACTGTTTTCCTTAATGTATTTTGATTCAGATGCTGCTCCTTCATAATTCTTTACATTTATACTCCACCTTTTTTCCCTACCATGTGGCCACTCTGTCTCAGAGTAACCCTTGAGATAGCAAGTTCAAGTTAGGACCAGATAGCCCTACATCCCCTAAATGGTCTAAATCTTTGTAGTGGCCCCAGACATTTTAAATGAGTCACAATTATATTCTAGCATTTCAGTTCCTTGGGTATATGAAGCCCAATTTCTGTTTCTTGTTTAAAAACTGAGGTGATTTCTCAGTATCACTTCAAGTTGTAGTTGAAGGCTCACCTGATAGATAGAGCCTTCATGGGGAGAGGTATCCCTACAGTGTCCATGTTCAGAGATTTAGGTGTTAATTGAGTCCAGCCCTGTCAAGGAGGCACAGTGGGGAATTGAACTCCCAACGTCTGGCTCTACAGCCAGATACTTAAACCACTGTCTATCCAGTATGTCCCTCCCCAGTCATTGCAGCCCTCAGGAGACACACTTTTAGTAGTGCTGTTATATCTACCTATTCTATGGTCACCAGAGAATAGATGTTCAGTGTTGAGAGTGAACTTCATCCCTGTTCACCTCAGGCAAGCACTTACGGAATAGTTTCTTAAGACTGTTGCTTAAGGACCTATAGGTTTAGACAGGCCTTCCTGGGTGTATGATTCTAGCTTTTTGTTCTCATTGTTATTTATACCACTTTTCTTTATTGTGATATGAAATACAGTGGTACCTCGACTTACGAACATCTCCACTTGCGAACTTTTCGAGTTACGAACTGCTCCGTTCGCAAAATGTTGCTTCGACTTGTGAACGGAGCCTCGACTTACGAACGAAAAAAAGAGAAAAAAAACCTTTCCTGCCCTTTTTTTGACCTAAGTTCATCTTAGGTCAAAAGAAGAAGAAAAAATTCTCCCCCTAGTGGTAGAGTATGGATTAACCGGCTTTGCATTAGTTCCTATGGGAACTAATGCCTCTACCTACGAACAGCGCCTCGACATACGAACGAAAAACAGCAGGTACGGATTAAATGGTTTTCAATGCATTCCTATGGAAAAGTTTGCCTCGACTTACAAACTTTTCGACGTACGAACGCCGTTCCAATATGGATTAAGTTCGTAAGTCGAGGTACCACTGTATACATAGAGAATGTATATTCTCAAACAAATAGCAAATGAATGAAACAATGAGAGAAATAAAGGATATCTATCTAGTTTAACCTGAAGACATGGGTGGGTAGTATATTTATTAGACCTCTAAAAAAAATCACAAAGATAAGGTAGCTTTGTCTTCATTTTCAATGAGTTTTCAGCAGGCAGTTAAGTTTGTATAGTGTTAAAAACTTGTTATAAAGCAGGGGTTTTGATCTGGTTCTAAAGAATGTTAGCTTTTAAAATTGGCCTTTTAAACTGGTCTTTTAGCTGTTTCTAAAGCTTTTAAAAATCTTCTCATGAGCCAAGAAGCAGCAAATATGTTTGATATGGTGTTTCCATGCCCCATAGAAACTTTCCTTTACTGCTAAAGTAATAATCTAGGGTTGCTGTGAGTTACCTGTACTTGGAATAGTTTCCATCTTAACCCCACATTGCCATCGCCCACCACACATGTATGCACATAGTAAATAAGTCTCTTTTCCACCTTATGTTAAGGGTGGTAGTTCAGTAGTGTAAACATTGCTAAGTAAGTAAACATTGTAGAAAATGGATCATTCACTTCCTTTTGTTTAGTTATCGATAGATATTTGAAAGCAAACCACCCTAAGTAATTGCATTTAGGTCATTAAACATGGTTTAATAATGGCAATAACAGGGTGTGTGCTGAGGCAAAAGGCAACACTGTGCACCTATAATTGCTCTAAGAGCAAGGTTATTACTGATAACAAAACAGCTTGTCCTGTCTCATTAGGATTAGTGGAGAGTGGGCATATTAATGGAAAATGTTGTCACTCTATTTTTTTTTTTTTAACCAAATGCTTCAGTTACTCCATTTGACTCTTGGCAGTTCTCCTGATTAGAAAGTTACCCTTTATATTTGTTTCAATCCCCCCTATCATGTCATTGTGTGAGAACCTCAGCTCTTGAGGCCTTTCCAGATTATCCTGATATTGTCCAGTAAACACTGTGTTGTTGTGAGGATTCAAGTATCTTTCCTGCACCTTGTTTATCTGTTTCAGGTAAATCACATTTTCTCCATGCTCAACTAGTCATATTTTGGTGTTAGAAAATTGTGTTGATTCCCAGACCCACCCTGATAGTGTTCAGTTGCTAATATTACAACAGCAGTACTATTAAGGTTTATATTATAATTTTATATTATTTACTGTAATATTATATATTTTATATATCTTCTGCATCATACTCAGCTCTGGAATGTCCAGCCTGATGAAGGTTCATGTGAAGTTGAAATCTACCTTATGTTTGTGTTTTTTAGTCGTCTGATAAAAGTATCACCCAGCCTTGTCTTCAGATTAGACTAGATACATATCTGATGGTTTGTGAGGAATCACAGTGGACATTAAAGCATTCTGTTAAAGCATACCCACTGTCTACCTTTTTTAAAAAGCTTGCTCCCCTGTCCAATAGACTGTGCCCTGTATTACTGTCTTATGAATATTGGTATGGAGTGTACTTGTTTTACCAAAGGGTTTCTGTAACCTTTCACTGGTACCAATTAAACTAATCTCTTACTAAGAGAGGAAAAAGTCTTATACGCCCTGAAAGATGCCTTTATGAGACCACACCTCTAGAAATTAGAAGGTTGTAACAACTACCACGTTTGCAGATATTCCTTTTTTGAGCAAGATTTTAGGGAAGGGTAGTGGCCCCAGTTCAAGCACTTTGTTTTGGACAAACGTTGGCTCTAAAATGATCACCCTGGTGGATAACCTCTGACAGGAAAGAGGCAGAGGAAGTGCAACCCTGTTAACTAATTGTTGAAGAATTATTCTATCTTCCTGTCCCGTGCCAAATCCAATTCAAAATGCTGATACTGTCTTTTATAACCTAATTGGTCTAGTACCTGAAAAATCTAATTTGTAATTTTATGCTTTTTATGTTGCATTTTTCCTTTTAAAATGTTGTATACATTTTCTTTGGATCTTTTGTGGATGAAGAACGGGTATTAATTTTTTTAAAAAAATATAAAATAAAACCATGTTATTTTCATATTGCCTGTATTTATCTCATGCAAACTTACATGCCAACAATAAGGTCAGATTCAATAGAAACTGCCTAGATATTATTGGAAATGACTTTCACATCTTTATTTAATTTTCAGAGATTAATCTAAAAGCAACATATGCCAGTATTGTGGTTCAAACTACTGATGTATTCAGTGAGGTCAAACATATAGAAGTCAATGACAGGATAATCTCGGTTTAAGGCTAATATTTCTAATAGTTAGAGCTTGCTTTAAATATTGCTTTGTTAAAAAAATAAAAAGCAGTGTCATATTTCTAATGGGCCTCTTTGGTTTTCCCCCCAGCAAAATATATCTAATTTAACCTTTCCCTTGGTTTATTGTTCATATTATAATAGAAGCTGTGGTGTATGTGTGTGTTCTTGTGCACACCTAGCATTAAGATTATTTCTTAAGTCAAAAGAGGTCCAAAGAAAGAGCAGGAATGAATGGCAATAGTTGCCTTAGAGCTCCACCTTCCAACATTTTTTCCCTGACAAGTTTTTCACCCCACTGCCCCAGGCTCATGACTCAGCGCTGAGCTGTTGCCACTTAGGAAAATAACACTGGCAGGAAGATAATGTTAGGTTTAACATGATCTACAGAATTGGGGTCAAGGGTGATCACAAGGGCCTTCAATCAGTAGACATTTGTTTTAGTGTGTCATCAGTACCAGCAGTTTTCAGATCAGGGTTACATTTACAACAAGCTAAAGTGACAGGTAAGAAGCTTGCTTTTAACAGCATGCTGAAAAACTATATGCTAGGAACTGCTGGGGAAAATAAATACTAGTTGAAGAATGTGTTGAATCAGTTGTCATGATTAACCTTGAAGGCAGAGGAAGCTTTGCATTATTATTGCATTTCTCTTTTAAAATATGTAGCACTTTTTCTCATCCATCCTTGCTTTCTTTTCTACCGTCCATCTACCCCTCCCACATTTCTTCTCTGTGTAATAGAATAACAAGATCACTAGATTTTACTCCACGGTGGAGCACATGTTCAAATGAAGAAAGATCCAGATTCAACCCCTAACATCTGCAGATGGGACAGAAAAAGACTTGTCTGAAACCCTACAAAACCACTGTCAGTTAGTATAGATAATGTGAATCTCTGTGAACCAAAGGTTTGGCAGGGCATAAAGCAACTTCAAAGAAGTCATAAGGCTAAAAGTCAGCAGCTATTCTGAAGAACAAGTCTCCTCTTTAACCATGAGCTAACCTGGCAAATATAATTTGAAGACCTAATTGTCTTTAGAGTTCCAGAAGTGACAATGGAAATAACACCCCAGATTTATTGTTAACCTAGCTGAAGGAGCATTAACCTTATTTGGGCATTATAAGTGAGCAAACCTCACCACATCTAGAGGATTATAACTCAAATTATATTGCCACAGCCTGTATCACAAACTTAATTCAGCAAATGTTCCTGAACAAAGTATTCCATTATCAGAATTATAAAACTGTTTATAATAAATTCATGTCTATGGCAAGGATGAATATTGCCACATGCCTTCTCATTAGAGGAAAAGAACTATGTCAAATTTGGGAAGTGATAAACAGTGGTTCCAAACTTGATGTACCAAATGTCCTTGGATACAGCTCCCAGATGACCTTAACATTGGCTGTGGTGGCTTGGTCTTCTGGGAATTATAGTTCTGTCCAATTGGTTAAAATCTAGAGATAAGACAAACATTCAGCAATTCAAGATGTGATTGTTTCAGTTTGTTGTGTGAATGGTAATAGTGCTGCAGTTTTCGACCTTGGGCTGAAAGATCAAGTGTATTACTTGTGAAATGTAACATATTTCTCCACCCCCCCCCCCCAATTCCTTATTTTACAACTGCTTCTACATTCCTTATATATTGAGCCAAAAGCAGGAATGAAGATGTTATATTGCCAGCTGGTATTTAAAAAAAGTCTGGATATGTGTATTTTGGCATGTTAAAGTAAAATCATAGCATCATCACAATTAGAGGAATAAAATGAAGTTTTCGTCTGCTGCCCTGCTGCTAAACATATTGGCATAATTTTGTTAGGAACAGATAGTATGTTTCAAAAATAACAAAACAGAATCAAAATCTGAAACTGTACATTCTCAACTCATCACTCCCTGACTATAAAAAGTCTGAAAAATAAAAAAGAGAGGATGCTGTGATAGCCAGCTCATGTGTTAAAACTATAGGTAGGTTGTAGCCTATTTGCTGCTACCCAGTCACCTGCCATACTCTCCGAGTGGAAGGCCAAATCTAGAGGAAGTACTGAATATGAACCTGTAAGGAAATATTCCTTCATGAACAGAATGAACATACTGAGGTTTCAGTTCTCAGTTTTTTGCTGATGTACTAGCTTTCAGTGTGCAGGGACTGATTTAAAAGTGTTGAAAGTGTAGATATCTGTCTGAGATTATATAGACTTTGCCTATCTTTCTGACCACTTGAAATACTCTTCTATGTACGTTACTGCTAAATGTAAACATTTGAAATGAATCTGTCTTTTAAGCTTCTAGGTACTGGGGCAATTATGCCTAAGTAGTTAAATGATTCAAATAGGTAGCAGCAACCTCTAGATTCACCAAGAGAATGAATACCTTTATGCACATATTCCTGTGTGTGTACATTGTGTCTTCATGCACACACTCATAAAGCTGGATAGCAACTAGGGTTTATCTGGAAAAGTGCAGTCCTAGTAGTGAGGGCAGTAGCAGTGACAAAACAGATATATTTTTCTGTGTCCTGTTTTGTCCTCTGGTAGATAACCAGTAGAACTATTGTGGGTGGTTCAGAATTGGTTAACATCTGCCCATCTGCCCTGCTGACTGAGGCACATGAACCTTTGCCAGCCCCCTGTGGAAGGTACCACTGATCAGGGACTTACAACATTCTTTCCTTTCCTTTCATTTTCTTTTTACAAACCAACTAAAAGTAGCTACTTTATTACTTTCAGGAAATTTTGGAGAAAATACTGGAAGTTGAATGAGAACCAAGACTGGCTACCTTTTGGAAATAAATTTCCTTGTTCTGTGACAGGGATAGCTTAGTCACAGTGGCCTGTACTGGCAACCTTATGTCTTGGTTACTGAAATTGTGCTCCATGTGGGGCTGCCTTTGTACATGGTCCAGAAGCCACAATCAATGCAGGATGCAGTGACAGTGGGATTGTGTGATGATCCAAGTGCCATGTAGAATTCTTATTAAAAGAACTCTACTGGTTGCCGATATCCTGGTATTATACTTTCTTAGATGACTGGGATATGTAGGATATCTTCAGTCTCCCATGTACATCTGTCAGACTGCTGAGATCAAGCCCTCCTGGTTGCTCCACAGCTGCATATGTCCATCGGGGAACAAACAGGAAGAGAATCTTCTCTGTGATGGAACTACCTCTCTGGAAGACCCTGCCCCGGAATTCAAGTACATGTTGAAAACATTTTAAGGTATTTGGCTGCAGAGCCAGAGGTTGGGAGTTTGATTCCCCAGACAAGGGCTGGACTCAATGATCCATAGGGTCTCTTCCAGCTTTGCAGTTCTAAGATTATTATTATAACTTGCCTTTCTTTTAATTGATTTATGAGTCCTGTCAATTTTTAAAATTTATATCTGTATTTATATATTCTCAAAGGCATATTTTCCCAATTGGTTGAAATCCAGTAGAAAATCACAACTAGTGCTGGCCCATTGAATCAATGGGACTTACAAAGGAATTGACTCATCGTGTCTCTACTGATTCAGTGTTGTTGTTGTTGTTTAGTCGTTAAGTCATGTCCGACTCTTCGTGACCCCATGGACCAGAGCACGCCAGGCCCTCCTGTCTTCCACTGCCTCCCGGAGTTGGGTCAAAACTGATTCAGTGGGCCTACTCTAATTATGACCTACTTCTGGACTTCAGATATTTTGTCTATATTTTGTCGGATTTGGGGAAATCTGGCATTCTCAAGGTTTACTCTAATTTGCTTTTTTCCTAAGTCTGCATTGCGGAAAATTTTGGTCCTAGTGAATGCAAAAACAATGCTTCCTTCAGGGTTTGCTTTTTTTTTTAAAACAAAGTAACATTAGTTTTGCACAAATACTCTTAACATTTCATTGCTACCTTAAATGTAGGGCATATGCTGGCCTATGTGGTCAATAACTCAGGCTTGCAATGACTGAAAGACTGTGATGGATTTCACCTGGTGAATTTTTTGTAATCCAGTTCTTTCCATTGTGTTGAGTTGATAAATAGCTGTCCAACACAACTAAGCAGGTGGAAGACAAAAAAAAGTGAGATTCAAATTCTGCTTTCACCTGCCTTGAATAAGTTTCTTGCTTGTCCTCATATTTATAATACCAGACTGAATCATCATGAATGCTTTTATTTTATTGTTAAGGAACAATATTAATAATGTGTACTCACATACAGTCAATGGAAGTAGCTTCAAAATGCAGCGATCAGATTCTTATCTGTAATTGGAATGTATAACTCTGATCTTCCATTTGCACTGGTTGCCAATGCCTGTTCAGTTTTTGATCTCAAGCTATCCCACATACTGCTTAACAAGTGTATTTAAGTGCAGTTAAGACCAGGCACAAGAGGTTCTCAGTTGCTGTTAGTTACACTATCATTAAATCAGATATGTTCATGCTAGTATCAATAGTGAGTCAATAGTATTGATAGTGGTACCAAGATACTATCTCAGTGAAGATTCTCTGCATCCCGCTATTGTATTGGCAGAAGCTAGTTTTCTTCATGGAAACTTTCTCCAATTTCCACTGGTCTCTGAACTTTTCACACCCCTCTGCACTTTCCCCTTCTGGAAGTTCTCTTGTTCTTGGAAGTAATTGCTATGGGAGCTGTAGGAGGAAAGTGAGTATTTGGGGACCTGTTCTCTTCCTAGAATAGAAGAGTTCCATTCAGGAAAGAAAAGCTTGCATTTAATTAATTAATTAAATATAATAATAACTCTTTCTGTCTGTGAAGCTCTACCAAGCATACTAGCAGAGCTTGGAAGTGTCATTCTACAATAAAGGTACTAACAAGAAACTGTTTATAGTATACTGACAATTTTATTTTTTTGTTTTTTGCAAAGTAGTACATTGACTGGTAACATAGTTGCTTCATCTTGTATAATGAATAATATTTACTCACTACTTTTTCTTGTTACTTGAGGTGCATTTTAAGGATTTTTTAAAAAGAAATATTTTCTACTTTTAAAATAGATTTTTTGTTTAAAAAAAAGAACAAAAAGTGACAAATAGTTTAGCAAGGAAGTACTGTATTTCCTCCATAGGTGGCAGATTAAAATGGTGAGTTATTTTTGGGAGCTTTGTAACATGTTCCTTCTCTCTCTCTCTCTCTCTCTCTCGATATTTTTTTTTAAGAAGGAAAGACAAACAAACAAACAAAAAAGATGAATAACAGGTAACAAAATGAATACCACCATGTTAAGGGCAGATTTTGTGAGAAGAAAGACATGTAGATAGTCCTCTCCGTAGTTTTTGAACTTTCACTACAATTTTAAAAGGTGTTTTTTTTTTTTGTCTTGAATACTCAAAAATAAATTTCACTTTATAAAATGAAAGCTGAAATAGTAGTGCACACAGGATACCTTGGATTATAATTGAAGGAGTAGATTTATAATCCACAAAACGTCACAGTAAGATATACTTTAGTCTTAAAGATGCACAATATTTTTGTTTTTGCATTTGTTTTGTTTTTGTTTTGCTGGAAAAAAACTGGCATGGCTACCTCTCTGAAAGCTGCTACAAGTGAGTAAGTTTCCCTTTTCAGACCCCAACTGTTTACTATCTCTAAGTCAGAACTGACTTGAATAGCACACAATTATCATAGTTCAGCGCATCGAGACAATGGCAAAAGTGAAGGCAGATGTTGTCCAATACCAAATTCAGTTTCTGTGTTGATATTTCCAGATCACTCATGACCCTAGCTATCACTAACTGCTGATCTGATCCTGGCCGTCTTTCATATTCCTGGGCATAGATATATTAACTATAGTTAGACCAACTGGCAGGTTGTCCCTTTGCATGCTTCCAGTTCGATTACTTGAGTATTAATATCATCATTGATGGAGAAGAGTGGAATCCCCTCAGGCTGCCTAAAGCATCTATAGCTGTGAGATTGCTGACATATGAAAGAATATAACTAATACTTTTCTCCCAAAATTGTTGTTTTAGAAAATAGTAAATTGCCAATGTCAAGAGTATCCCATTGAAAAAATGAAATTCAGTGTAAGAACATGAAGCCATGGCCAAACATTATGTTCCTATTTGCCTTCGCTTATGTGAAGCGTTTGATAGTAGCATTTTGTGCAGCTCTTTCACTGGGTTTGTTCCACCCTGACTCTTGTATGGAAGGGCTTGAAAGTGGCCCTGTGCAGCTGTCATGCAAGCATTAGATTGACCACTTTAATCTGTGTGAGCATGGCACCCTTCAGACTTATTTGCATTTAAACTGGCTCCTTGTGAGAATGTGGGGGTCCCCTCACAGCAGGACTTCAGGTGCCTCACATGTCGCTGTACTGTATTTTATAAGGCCGTATCAGAACTTGCCTTGTAATGTATTTTCATCTCTCTTAAGAGCCAGAATATAATAGAGGACAATTTTGTCTTTTTGTCGAAGTTTCCAGCCATATTGATATTGCTTGATTACCTCAGCTTTAGTACAGGTAGAAAGCTAAAGGAATAATGTCAGGATTGTCATGTGTCAATGTGGACAAAGTGGTAGTAACGTTTTGGATGCATAAACAATATTCAGTCGTTCCCAATTTTGGATAGCCCAGGTGTTCTGGGACTGCACCTTCCAGAATCCGTGGCCAGCACAGCTGGTGGTGAAGGCCTGGGTTACCCAAGGTTGGGAACCACTGTAATAACAGCACATGCTTAGTTGTCACAATCAAAAGTTAAAATGCCTCCATTTCCTGCAACATTGTACCCTCAGCTTTAAAAGGCCCTTCCTCTGCCCTGGTGGAATTCTTTTTAGTTATGCTGTTGTAAGAGAAAAAGTACTCTGTGCATGCCCAGAAAGCACTCATTATTATTATCATTTTCCAGGCACCACTGAATAGTATTTCATTATGTTTGATCCTTTCTTAAGCTTTAGGCAAGGTACTGGTTTGCATAAGAGAGTGCAAAATGATGATTTAATAATTTTTATCGCACAATACATGTAGGATGCTACTATGCCTCAGATTCATTGTTCATGCTAAAACTAAGTTTATTTTGCAGAAGTATTCTGATAGTGGGGAGAAGCAGCCATGATGGTTTTGCTTTTGCTGGATTTTGTTTCTTTCTCTGTTTCTCTTTTTCCATTAATGCTGTTTCAGTAGCATAGCCAAAGTGAAGCTTTTGCATTTATAAATCCAAGACTGCCTTGGCATGTTATATTCAAGATGTACATGTGCAACCCCTCTGCACAACTGTTGTTTCAAAAAGAAACAACCAAACACTTGGTGACCTGCTTCCACTTACTCGTGTTGTTAGGCCTTATGAATAGGGAGAGAAGGAGACAGGAGTTTGGCGTAGGCACAAAGCATAAGAATAATGGCCTTGGCTTTACCTCCCCCCACCTTTCTTTTATGCCAAGTGAAGAATGGGAAATGAGAGTTTCAGCAGGGCCAAGCAAGGAAGCAGTCAGCAGGTGATGAGCCAATTGAGAATAGCAGAAGGTCCGAAGACAATTTTAGAAACTAACAACATGTGAATGTCAAAATGTTGTGAGGTATCAGGGTGAATTAAAATCAATGATTTTTTAAAAAAAAATCATATTTTTGATTTAAATCGGATTTATTTTAATAAAATGGTTTTGGAGAAAAATCTGTCTAAAGATAGTTTTCTATTTAATATATTTTATAGTTCAAAGGTTTGTCAGCATGAAATAGAGCTTAGTTATATAGCATGAGGCTGTATATTCATGCAATATATACATTTTTAGTAAACTAATTCAATTAACCCAAATTATTTATTTATCCAATTTAAGATAAAATGCACTTTTTCCACAGTAAAAATGGTGTAAAATGAAGTTCAGGAAAAGACCTTCATCCCATTGTTGTTCTGCAAATCTGTGTACAAACAATGAACACATTACAGTAGGACCACGGTATCCATGGGGGATCGGTTCGAACCCCCTCCACAGATGCAGAAAAGTGCAGATGTAGTGAGTGTTATGCATTCCATGGTTTCTGGATCCCTCTTGTGGCCAGTTCTGGTAAATACACCCTGGAAATACATATAAATATGTATTTCGGTGGTATTTAGTATTTTCAGGCAGCAAATAAGTGAATCAGCAGATTCTGATTCCACGAATAGGAGTGTTCTTACTGTACCTTAAAAGCTGGGTTTGAAGATTGTTTGGAATATAGTTTGCTTTTTAAAAAGATATTTTGTTTAACTACTTCAGTTAATAAACATTGATGTTTAAGCAAATACAAGAACATGTGTGCTATATAATGTTATTGTGTTAGTTAAATAAAACAATTTGAATAGTTTTCCAAATATGAGTGATTAATCTTTTAAAACTAAAATCAGTTCTGATGTAGCTGTTTTACTAATCTGACAGGTTATTCTAAATATGAAATCTTCATCTGGTTGCAAATATTAAAGATTACAATTACCAGCAAGAACGAGTGTTTACATTTAAAAATCATGATTTAAATCAAGTCTTACTGACTAGTAATTTAAATCATGATTTAAATTGACCTGATTTAAACCAAATCCACTTTGTGAGGAATGGGGTAGGGAGGATGGGTTATATCCTTTGGAAAGGATTAGGTGGTGCAAGCATGTCTCACCTTTAAATTTAGAAAGGGTGATTGTACATTATTACTTTGTTAATTATTGATTATTGCCAAAAGCATTGGAAATATGAATGACAGTGTAGTGACTGAGCTATGTGCCAGGAAAATGGCCTGATCAAGCTCAATATATTTTTTTCAACAATAACTATGGAGTAGTAATAAAGAATTTATTCATCAGTTGACAGGTGAGTCTAGAGTATAACCAAGCTTCAGGACCATTCTTTGCTTATTTATCTCCATGGCCATTGTTATTCAGCGGTGAAAGAAGATATTTAATTTTTTTTCTCCACTCCAACTGTACTGCAAGCCATTACAAGATCTGATGTATGTCAGAGAGGCCTACAGGTTGAATGCTGTGTAATAATATTGTAGTAGGATGTATGTGTGTATGCGTGTGCATGTGTGGGGTGAAAGTATAAACAGGGCATTGAACAAGGTAGTTAGTGTTTGAGGTGTTTAAGTACCTCCTCTCACCTATTCATCTACCCACCCCGAGAAATTGGAGTACATTTCTCAGATGTGCATTTCAGACCAATATAGTAACATTTACTATCACCTGATTGTCATCAGAAATATCTTGTTTTTCCATGTGAGCTTTCACATTGATGAGTTGGGATGAGGGGTGGGTTTTTTTTGTAAGAAATGTCATTAAGCACTTGAAGATGAAAGTGCCAAATATTTGCTTTAGAAACCAAAGTGAAAGGTTCTCTCATGCTTCTAGCTCAAACTGAATCAGCTAGAATTCTATTAACAAAAATGACTCTTTCTACTTAAACTTATTGGCACCCCCCTGGGCATCGTTAAGATATTTTTTTCTTTTTACAGTGGAAGGAAAGGAGGATAAAGAGCTAATTCAGGGCAAGGTGGCCAGTGTTTGAATTCGTCATAATATTCTGGAATGACGGTCCTTTTTAGAATTCTGCATCATATGGCCTAGCTAGATATTACTGAATTACTAGTGCTATCTAAATTTTTAAAGAAACCTGTCTATGTCCATTCACTTGTCCCCATTTTCAAAAGGGACTTCACTGGTTTTCAGTGTTTTATTTTGGAGGGTAAAAAGTGGTTAATTACTAAATACTTGGCATGTTGTCAGGCATGTAACACAAGAAATAAATATCTTCCAGACAGACTAACAGTATACATAGCACACAGGATTCTTTATTTATTTTGTATCATTTGTAGACCACCTTTCTTCTGGATAGCTCAGTGAGTTAGGTATCTGGCTGTGGAGATGAAGGTTGGGAGTTCAATTCTCCACTGTGCATTCCAGAACAGCCAACCTGTGTGGCCTTGGGCAAGCTGCACAGTCACGGGATGCCTCCAGAAAAAGGGAAGGGCAAACCACTTCTGAGTACTCTCTGTCTAGAAGACCCTGAAAAGAGTCACCATATGTCAGAATGGAGTTGATGGCACCTTATTGTTGTTGTTCTTGTTGTTCTTTTTCTTTTTCTTTGTTTCTTCTCCTGAGGATGTTCAAGGCAACTCACAAAGTTAAAACAGGTAATACTAAAATCACAATAAATCATGTATTATAAAGCAATTAAATACACATTAATTATTTAAAATGCATTAATTAATTAAAAAGCATTTAAACTTGAAAAATTAGGATTAGACATGTAACAGCATAATCCACTCACCAGTAAGCCAATTGATTTCAGTCAGCTCAGGATCATGCCATAAATTAATTCAGACCTTCAGGTCTAGATTAACCATCTCCAAGAATACTAAAGGAGCGTACAGATATAATCTTGAATTTTTCAGAAATCTGGGGGAGCAGGTGAAATTCCACAATGTTGAAGATGGGCAAATATTGTCTGCATCATCAGAAAGGGCACGGCACAAATACCTACTGAAAAATTCTAGAATATATTGATAAGAAGCTGTGTGAATGAACTTGGGAATTAAAGAAGACCAGTGTGGCTTTCTATAGAACAATTTTATGTTAGACTAAGTCTGTTCCTGAGATTGGAGTGGTCAGATGCACATCATTTTCTGTTGACTTCTCAAAGGACAAGTCAATGTGAATCACCTGGAGTCCTCCCCCCACCCCAACATCTGTAGTTTTTTTTCCCTCTCTACTGTTGTGGCTTCTACGTTTTGATATCAGATACATTCACATCAGTTCAGGTGGTGTGATCGCTTGAGTGAATGTGGATGGGTTTAAGATTGTTCTGTCTGAAGCCACTGCATCCAATTACAGCGGCTGTGAGAGAGGCAGTGGGGAAACTGGCTGCCATTTGAATCCTCTCCTTTCTATACCTGGTGCCTGTGTCTGCTTTCTTTCTTCTTTCCATACCCATACTCATTCCATTCCATTTGGTTTTTTTCTTTTTGAGCAGTGTTCCCAGCCTTGAGTCCACAGATGTTCTTGGACTAGAACTCCCAGAAGCCTTCACCTGGCCAGGATTTCTGGGAGATGTAGTTCAGGGTTGGGAACCACTATTTTAGAGGCTTGCTGCCCTGGCACTAGGACGTCAAGTGACCCAAGGAGAAAAAGGGAGAGAGGAATCAGCAGAAAGATGGGGGATGAAGTTATGAATCAGTCTTGTTTCCAGCTTGTTAAAGTAGCTATGCTCTGGCCCTCCAGATTTGCAGGAGGCATGGTTAAAGAAGAACTGCCTTAACAAGGTAGAAACAAAGCTCATAACTTCCACGCACCCCTTTCACTCTGCTGATTCCGTTGTCTCTCATTCCTCTTCTCCCCCCCCCCCCTTTGGCCACCTAACTATCCTAGTGCTAGGCCAGCAAGCCCGTAAAAGAAGGGAAAAAAACTTGAAAGGAAGAGGAAAACAAGATGCCACATGTGGGGAAGAGGGAATACAAGTGGTTAACACACTGTGAACAAGGCTGAGTGCCTGCCACCACCTCCCTGCTCCCCATATACGAGCCCAAAGAAACACAACGTTCTGGATGCAATTTTCTGCAGATTCATTCACATTTTTCCCATTGTATAGTCACGCCCTTTGTCTTGCTATTTCTGGTACTCCCCTTCCTAGTCACATCTTGCTGACTACAAGTCTTGCCTCTTTCCCCACACACTCCATCTAAAACACTGCCCTTTAAAATTAACAAACAAATATAACTGCAGCCACAAAAAGTTCATGCATGTTGACTTGAAAAATTCATTCTTTTCAAGAAAAAATTGTGATAAAGTATTGTTTGGATATGGTTATAAATGGTGAAATATTATTGCATTGTAGAAGTGATCATGGATGTTTTATGGAACTAATAATTAATGTATCAAAATTTCAGATGAATGTTGTGATGGATTAGATGGTGAGTAGGAAACAAGAACAGCAGCACATAAGTTTACCTTATGTAAATTACTGGTTTTAATTACTAAGTCAGTATCCGAGTCTCCTTGCTTTACCGTCTAATTTTACCAAAATTTTCCATGAAGATCTCCAGTGGAATGAATTAGAATGTGTTTTCTGTTATATGTGCAACACAGTTAAATATGTTTTCTGGGGTGTGTGTTCAAGTGTGAAGATACAACTGGGGTAATGGTAAATTATGCATGGCTGTATTTTGGCAAATCAAAGCAGCACCAAATTATAAAGGGGGTTGAGCAGATTGATATATGTTGTATCAGGGCAATTAGACTTAAAGGCAGTTGGTTCTTTGCATTTCATAGCATTTACAGTATCAAAACCACAAAGTATAAAATGAACAACTCATCTGAACAGTTCATCCTAACATTTTATTTCTCAAGGGCTCACAGAGGACATTCAAAAGTTGAGACATGTCCTCCATGGGGCTTGGATGGCAGAAATTCACAATAAGAAAAATTACTTTTCCTCTTGAGTCTTAGGGGTGCATACCTTGACTTTGGCTTGCCAGTCATGTGGATCTGAGAATAGAAATACATTTTAAAAAACCTTACGCATCTTGCTGTAGTGGGGAAAACTTTGACTCAGTGAAGTAACCCTTTGCTTTGTCCTTTAGACCTGTTTCTTTGGGAAGTATAACAAGAGAGCGTTAGTACCTTTGTCTTTGGAGTGTCATGACTATAGGGGAAAAAATTAGTCAGGGGCACCCTATGGGTAGTAAGATGCTGGCAGAAAAATATCAGCCACTAAACACTGTTGCTGTAAGTGTATTTCCATGGACTTATTGAGTTTCTGTTTGACACACAGCTTTAAAGGTAGAAATGCCCTACTTTCCCTTAATGCCAGTATTAAACCATGTAAGAAATGCAAGTTTCACAAGTTGTAAAGTTGTTATGGTGATGTACATCTTTAATCAACTCATTTTAGACTGGTAAAGCTATGTGTGTTACAAGACAAGGTAAGGTATGTCAGATGGTCAGGGTTAAAAAAAAAAGTAAAATTGATAGTAACCATAGTTTAAATGCCCATACTAGAATGAATTCGAGATGTAAATCATTGGAAGTAAGTAATGTAAAATAGCTCACTCTCAGAACATATGCTGTAGTAATTTATTTATACCTGGTAGTAATTGTAGCAATGTTACCAGTACAGGTCTGTAACCCTTTTTATTTCTTGAACCAAAAGCATTTGAACCATTGACATAAATATATTTCTATTTGTACTGCAACATAAATTCACCTACATTCTGTTTTTTTCCGTTGGTGAAAGAGCAATTAACCATCCCTTATTGTTATACTATAGTGGTGCTACAATTAAATGCCAACTGCATTTCCCCAAAAACCCCCAACGTGCCTTGGGACTGTATAGCAACACTGGTCTGTGCTGTATGGTTGCCATATACAGTGGTGCCTTGAGTTATGAACTTAATTGGTTCCGGAAGATGGTCATAACTCAAGTTGGTTGTAACTCAAAGCACCATTTCCCATAGGAATACATTGAAATGCGATTAATCCGTTACGCCCCCCCCCAAAAAAAACACTGAAAAAACAACAACACTGCAAGACCCATTGGAAATGCGATTAATCCGTTCCGGCCGGGGGGGGGAACACCCCCCAAAAAACAAACGTTGCAAGACCCATTGGAAACGTGATTAATCCGTTCCGGCCGGGGGGAAAAAACACACCGAAAAAAAGAAAACACTGCAAGACCCATCGGAAACGCAATTAATCCATTCCGGCCGGGGGGAAAAAAAACACTGGGGGAAAAAAACACACTGCAAGACCCATCACAGCACAGAAACAACCCCCGCAGCACAAACCCACACTGCAAAACCCTGTACTCACTCAGAACAGGCATTTTAAAAAGCAGAAAGCAGTACCAGGCAGTCCGAAGCCTCATCCGAATGCACACTCTCTAACGGCTGGGGCGAAAAAGCTACAGAGAAGCAGCCTCTTCGCCGACCAACAGTTAGCAGTTTAAATTCCCTGCCTTTTTCCCCGCCTTTTTTCCGGTCGTATCTCAAAGCTCCGGTTGCAAGTCAAAGCAAAATTTTGCAGCCAGAGCTGGTCGTAACTTGAATTGGTCGCATGTCAAAACGTTCGTAAGTCGAGGCACCACTGTATTACTGTTCCTCAGTGCACACCCCATATATTGACCTATTTTGCAGGACTGATGCAACATAGTCTCCCTCAAGACAACGCCCCCCTTGTGATAGTACGGCTACACTAATTATGGACTTTATCTGTACCTGCATTGGCAGGCATTTGTTTTAATCATTACAAATTCAGAAGAAAATAACATTTCTTAGGTAATTAAATCTGCATTAGAAAGACCATGATTCCTGTATTTCCTGCTACATTTTGCTGTGGATAGATTGCCCTGTGATTAATACATTAGTATTTTTCAATTATTTTGTCTGAGCCATTTCAAAATGAACCAAGCAGTACCTTCATCTGTCGTTTTATTTTGTTATTTTATTGTTTTTTGTCTAGTTGTTGTAAACCGCCCAGAGTGGCCTTGGCTGACGGATGGGCATGTACAAAACAGTTAGAGCGGTAGCTGCACATTCTGCATTGTATTTCTCTTGTTTCTAGATGTGTTTCTCTATATGATGCTATTGCTAAATGTTAATTACAGTTGTCACTTCCCTCTGTGGTTAGAAAGGTACTGGATACTGAAGTACAGTGTTTGGATCTTAGCCACATTGAGTCAGTAGTACTTCAGTTTGAGCCAATGCACGTGCACATTCAGACCAGAGCTGAAAACTAAAGCAATGCTACTTGTGATTTAACCAGGCAACAATGCAATGATTGTGGATAAAGAACACTCATTTTTGTGCTTCTTTCCACCTCCTGTGTTATAAGAGCCATTTTTAAAAGGAAATCACATTGAACCTGGAAAAAAAAGTGATATGTATTAAATATATTTTGATATGAAAATCACATTAGAAAATCCCATCACCAAGGTGTCATGAATTGTTTGTTATTTATTTTACGTATTTTACACAAATTAAAACTGGTTGTAATAATGTTAAAATACTCTTTTCATTATTTGTAATACACTGCTAACACTGAAACCTGGTTTATTACAGGGTCTGCTTTATTTATTATTTTAAACAAATAATTGAAGTTGAATCATGCATCTAAACTAAAAGGAAAAAAGTGATGTGGTTCTTGTAGAAGATCCAAAAAAGAAAAAAAACACAGGTGGCTAAAGCCTTTAAAGCACTGAAATCTAAAAAACAGGCAAGTTGCAGGGCAATAGTCTCACCTTTTTGAGATTGCAGTGACCTCAATAAAGGAATTATCTACCCTTGTCCTGGGATGGATATATTAGGGATGTTGGTACACAGAAGGAATGGACACATTAATAATTATTCTGTTTGTTTAGGGAACATATGAAGCTGCTTTTCCCTGAGTTAGACTATTAGGTCCCTCTAGCCCAGTTCTATCACTGCTGATGGGTAGTAGTTCTCTGGGTCTTCAGGTGGGATTCTATCTGAGCCCTATATGGAGATGCCAGAAACTTAAACTAGCTTATTTGCATCAAAAATTGTGTTCTGCCACTCTGCTTTAATGTGCTTTAGTATATTTAATTGTGATATTTCTTTATGGTGTCCCCCACACTATTTATTTTATTTATTTAAAATATTTTACTCCACTTCTCTCCTTAAAAGGAACCAAGGTGGCATTTTGAAATAACAAATATCAAGTAATATGAATATACTTATTCTTCAAGCATAATTTTGGTTGAAAGTTGGTTAAACAATCTTGAATTAGTATGAAGTCATTATTTTTTAAAATGACTTTTTAAAACATCTGGGTGATTTTTAGATATCATTAAATGTTCTTATTTGTATATTGTAGTTTATTTGGAAATACACATAATTTTTCTATATAACTAGTTCCTTTTCCCAGTCTCTCCTCCTCAGATACATTTGTCCTTCTCATTTCTACTGCCAGTCCTACCAATGACAAAGGATGAAATCAGAACTTCCATTAAGTATTTGTTCTGATCTAGGATTTGGAAGTAGAGTATGAAACTGGTTACAAATTCCTAGGTAAGAACAAACCATTGTGAGTAAAGTAAAGAAGGAACCTGTGAGTGGAAGTACTGGATCCTTCCTTCCACTATTCCAATCCCAACCACTTTACTATGCTTAAAGTACTATATAGGCTCTTTACATTTGCATTTTGCTTTCACTGAACTTCTTTAAGTGACTTTCACATTTATACTCTTCAGGTGTAACAACAAATTTGGTGAAAAAAGAATTGTGTCGGTGCCATCACTGCCCAAACTACCATTATCCCAGACCTTGTAGTATAGGGAGAAGAGGCTTAAAAGCATGTCTCATTAAAACTACTGTACAGTGGTGCCTCGACTTACGACCATAATCCGTCCCAGAAGATGGTCATAAGTCGAAATGTTCGTAAGTCGAATCAGCATTTCCCATTGAAATGCATTGAAACCCGATTAATCCGTTCCGGCTGTTTTTTGGTTGTATGTAGAGGCACCGGTTGTAAGTCGAAGCATTTGTTCCCATAGGAACTAATGCAAAACCGGTTAATCCGTCCTCTACCACTAGGGGGAGAATTTTTCTTCTTTTAACCTAAGATGACTTCTTTTAACCTAAGATGACTTAGGTTAAAAAAGGGCAGGAAAGGAGGGAGGGAGGGAACAATGGGGAAAAGAGGAAAGAAAGAAGATCATCACTGGGGCACACAGACCCCTCAGACAAAGGTTTGTGCTTTTAAGCACAAAAAGAGAGAGGATAGAGAGAGAGAAGACAATGGGGGGAAAGAGAGTTTGGAGTCTAAAACACATTTTAAACCCACACATGCTAAACCCACACATTTTAAACCTACACATTTTACACCAACACATTTTAAAACAAAACAAACACCTTTTAAACAAAACACATTTTAAAACCAAACACCTTTTAAAACAAAAGAGAGGTCACTTAGCTTTCGGTGTCTTCTGGAGGACATCATGGTGACTTCTGGCTGGAGGACAGGCAGGTGGGTGGTGAGATGGTCATCACTGCGAGGTAGAGATCCCCTCCTTTGGGTCATCTTCTCCAGGGGTTCCCTGTCACAGTCTCTTGGCTGCAGGCTCCATCCTGGAGACGATGTCCCTCACCACCTGTGAATCAGTCACCTCAGTGTCACTGTCTGTGGCACATTCTGGCCACAGTTTCCTCCAGGCTGAGTTCAAGGTCCGAGTTGTGACATCTTGCCAGGCCTTGTCAATGAGTCTGACGCAGTGGAGGACATTGAAATGTGTCTTCCAGAACTCTTTCAGGGTCAAGAACGTCTCCTCGGTGATATTGAAGCACCTGGTGAAGAGTGCCTTTGTGTACAGCTTCTTGAAGTTGCTGATCACTTGCTGGTCCATGGGCTGCAGAAGAGGTGTTGTGTTGGGGGGGGGGAACTTGACCCTGATGAAATCCTCGTCGAGATCATCCACCAAGGATGGGGTGTGTGCTGGGGCGTTGTCCATCAGCAGAAGGCACCTCTCAGGAAGCTGGTTGTCGGAAAGATATTTCTTGACAGTGGGTGCAAACACTTCATAGAGCCATTCCAGAACCAGCTGTCTTGTCATCCAAGCTCTTGCGTTGGCCCTCCACATGACAGGCAGTGTGGCCTTGTTAACTTTCTCTCGGTGGAATGGGCGAGGAGTCTGGGAGTGGTACACCAGGAGAGTCTTGATCTTCAGATCGCCGGTGGCGTTGGCACACAGCAAAAGGGTCAATCTGTCCTTCATAGGTTTGTGGCCTGGCATTTTCTGTTCCTCCTGAGTTATGAAGGTTCTCCTGGGCATCTTCCAGAACAGCCCTGTCTCATCACAGTTGAAAACTTGATGGGGGAGGTAGTCTTCTTCCTTGATGAATTTGGCAAAGTGCAACTTGAAGGCTTCTGCAGCAGCATTGTCAGAACTTGCAGCCTCCCCATGTCTTATCACGCTGTGGATGCCACTTCTCTTTTGGAACTTTTGAAACCACCCCTTGCTGGCTTTGAATTCTTCTTGCGCTGCACTTCCGGAGGGGTTTCTTTCCAATAAATCACTGTGCAGCTTCTTCGTTTTTTCACAAATCATGGCTTCACTGATGCTTTCCCCTTTCAGCTGTTTCTCATTCATCCACACCAGTAAAAGTTTTTCCACCTCTTCCATCAGGGGTGGCCTGTGCTTTGTTATGATTGTGACTCCTTTTGCCACATCAATTTCTTTCAAGACATCTTTCTTCTTTAATATGGTGGAGATGGTTGACTTTGCCATCTTGCATTCAGCGGCCAGTTCAGTCACACGCATGCCATCTTCATGCTTTTTGATGATGTCCTTTTTCATTTCAATGGAGATGATATTCTTCTTCCCTTTGCTCTGCTCTTTCTTTGGAGCCATGAGTACTGTTCAGCACACCACAGTACACAAACCCTAGGATCCACAGAATCCAGCAACCATTATTCCAGCAAACAGACCCCCTCAGCACAAAAAGAGAGCATAGAGAGAGAGAAAAGACCATTGGGGGGGGGGAGAGAGACTTGAGTCTAAACCCCATTTTACACCAAGCCAGGCAGCACAGACCTTTGCAGGAAATTTTCTGATTTTAAAACAAAAAGACTTTGGAGTCTAAACTCCATTTTACACCAAGCCAGGCAGCACAGACCCTTGCAGGAAATTTTTTGATTTTAAAACAAAAAGACTTTGGAGTCTAAACCCCATTTTACACCAAGCCAGTCAGCACAGACCCTTGCAGAAAATTTTCTGATTTTAAAACAAAAAGACTTTGGAGTCTAAACTCCATTTTACACCAAGCCAGGCAGCACAGACCAGCAAAGAGAGGTCGCAGTACACAAACCCTAGGAGCCACAGAATGCAAAAATAAATAAATTTTACATTTTAAAATTACAGTCTTAATTTTGACATTTAATTTTAATTTAATATTACAGTCTACTTTTCACATTTTAAATCCACACTGCAAGACCCATCAGAGCACAGAAACATAACCCCCCCACCTAGCCCAAACCCAAGCTGCAAAAACCCTGTACAGTAAATACAGTGTACTCACGCAGAACAGTCTCTCTGTTTTAAAAAAGAAAGTCAAAAATCCAAAAAGCAAAAATAAAAAAGCCAAAAAAACAACAACAACACAGTACATACAGTGCAGTACCAGGCAGTACCAGGCAGTCTGAAGTGTCTCTCCGTATCCACACTCTCTAACCACTGGGGCAAATGAGGTACAGACAAGCAGCCTGTTCGCTGACCAACGGTTAACTGAAAGTTCAAATTTCCCACTTTCCCCACCTTCCCGTGTTTTTTTCCCGGTCGTAAGTCGAAGCTCTGGTCGCAAGTCGAAGCAAAATTTTGCGACCGGAGCTGTTTGTAAGTCGAAATGGTCGTAAGTAGGGGCGTTCGTAAGTCGAGGCACCACTGTATTTCCTGCATGTTTAGGCAATCTGTGGATCCATGGCTACACCTCTAAAATGGGCCAGTTTTGAACTCCAGTATAGAGCTGGCATGGGAGAAAAGTAGCTCAAATTCCTTAACAGTTTTGCTTAACAGAGAAAGGATAGATATAATTATGATAATGACAATCTTTTCCTTTCGTCAAGATAGTTTCCCTCAAAACCATCTATCCCCAGATCTAACTACTTATCTTGTTATGTATCTACTTCCTTGTGTGCTGCACACAAAATCAAATTGATATATGTGGTGGCCCAAATCTTGTTCATGTGGGTTTGTGCAACAGAAATTGATGATATCATTTGCTCACGCTGCTAAAATCAGGACTACCAATGGCAATTTTTGGTGATTTAAGGCTTCCTCCCCCCAGTGTCCTGAGGGTCCCAAAAGTTTCCCCAGGGCAAAAGGTAGCCCTGGAACCTAAAATGGGGATAGGAAGCATTTAATTAATTTAAAATAAATATTAGCAGTGCAAGCAAATGACATCATCTGTTTCTGCTGTGCAAAGTTACACAAACAGGATTTAGGCCATTATAAATTAGCATATCCCACTAGATTAAATGAAAATGTGATTAAAGATAAATGTAAAAATAATATAGAAAGAAAATAATTTTAATTAGAATATACAGTATTTATGTCTTTGTAAAGCTTATAAATAATATATTGAGTCAGTCCTAGGGAAGATTCACTTGTCACAATACCTTATCAGTAATCCTCCATTAAAGATCGGCTTCCGGATCTTTAATGGAGGATAATCTCATTCTTTTTGAGGTGTAACTATAACTCTAAATTATAATAATCTTAGAACTGCAGAACTGAAAGGGACACTATGGATCAAGTCCACCCTTGTCAAGGAGGCACAGTGGGAAATTGAACTCCCAACCTCTGGCTGTACAGCCAGATGCCTAAACTACAGAGCTATCCAGCAGTTATGGTTAAAGTGCATGGCCTTACTAATGCATTGATCAAGGCATCATGTTTCAAATGCTGGCTTATGTTACAGAATGAAAAACATCCAGATTAAAAAAAAAAGACTCTTGGGAAATGGGAGAGTGAAGAGTTCCTTTTTCAAAAAAAAAAAAAAAAAAAGAAGGAAAGGAAAGAAAGAAATATAGTGGTGGCTGACATAGAGGGGACTGCAACTGTATCTAATTACTTTTTAAAAACTTTCCAAACTCAGTGTAAAATAAAAAATGAATGTTAAAAAAGCGACAACTTCTCAGTGATGGAATCATTGAAATCAAATAAAACCTGAGAAATAGAACCATTAAAATCAATTAAGTGTAGAAAAAGCTAAAATCATAATAAAGCTACATCTCATCCAGTTAAAAAGATGCTTATTCACACCTTTGTTAAAAGTAATGAAACTGTAAATGAATACGAGGCTGAAGAGACTGCATTCCACAATGAAGGAGCCACAGAAACTGAAAGTTTTCATATTGATTTGTGAAAGCTTTACATCTTGATCTAGCCTATATTCATCACTTGCCTTCAGACCATTTATGAGTATATCTGAATCCCAACAAAGATTCCGGTACAGTTTATTGGAAAATTCTATTTCCTTCCCTCTGTTGTGGAATTTTTCTATTCAGTCCTAATTTCTCTTCCTGTTTCATCAGAGTATCAAAGAACAGCTAAATTGACTTAGGAATCGTTGAATAGCAGCTGCCGTAAGACTTAAGACCCATACCATAACTTGATCTTTCAAACATCCAACAATTAAACTGTGGCTTAAAGGTGCATCACTACTTTTGATCTATTTTGCATTCATTTAAACATTCAGTTTTGTCTTCACTACATAGCTGCCTCTTGAAATTATCACTGCACAAGAGTGCAAATATGTAATTGTGCAGCAGACCATATCAGCATTCTACAGGGCAATTCTGAAAATGGGGGCAACCTAATTAAAAAAATATAATTTTGAAACTGGACTTCAGATCAGCACCAAATTAGGCACAGGCAGTCTGTTCTTGCTCTGTGCCAAATTTGGGGAAATTTTGGCAAAATGTTTAGTTTTTTAGAAGTAAAACTGCTCCCCCCATTGTGCAGAAACAACTGGCCTTGAACGGCCCCAGATTTAAAACAGATTATATAAATTGAAAAGACTGATATTGCTTATCGTTAAAGGGAATGGTTGACCCCACTCACTTTTTTTATTTGAAGTAATCCAGCCTGCAGGGACTGAAATACTGATCCTCAAAAAAAGGCCTTTCAAAATGGTAAAACAGCAACTTCATTATAAACTGAGCATACATGAAACAGGCTTACCAACAAGAGCATTTCAAAGAAGATACATGCTTGCAGCTTCATGGGCTGGGAAGGCAAATATTTGGAGGGCAATGAAAGGTCACAGAAGAGCTGTTGTTTTTTTGTTTTGTTTTAAAAAAAACAAGTTTGCTTTAAAGAAAGTAATGGAGTGACAGTCCTCCAGAATGGGACATTTTGCTAGGTAACTCCAGGAAATCAACATACAATTTTGTAAGACATATTCTGCATTACAAAAGATCACAGCAGTTGTGCTTGTCCCAACCCTGAGTGCTTTCAGTAAACATTCTCTCAGGATTTCTGAGACCAGGCTCCTGACACAAGTCTTCAGAGGGGGGAATCAGCTCTGGGCCTGGGGCAATCTGAACTTTTTGACCCTGTCAGTCAGATCTCAGTTAGCTGACTCTCAGGAGAAGTTTTTAACTCTTTCCTAGCCAAACAGGCATTGGTGCTGGGAAGGGAATTCTGTGTCTGTCTGTCTGTCTGTATTTGTTTGTTTGTTTGTTTATATGCCACCCTATTAGTGCACATACGGTTTTTGAAGTATGATATATTCAGAAAAAGTAGTCTATCATAGTCTTTTTCTGCACAGTACTGTGAAAAATTAGCCTGAGTATCAGTTATAGTCTGTGACATCAATTTTATCTTCCACCTTCTACTATTGCTGCCCTATAGCTGCTCTTCAGTAGTTTCTGTGCCCCTTCTATAAATTATCTTCTGCTGATGTAACCATTAATTCCTGAAGAGGACCTATATATCCATCTCTGATGCCTCAAATTTGATCATTCTGACTTGTGTGACCCTGGTAGGCATCATAGCAGGAGTTGTAACAAAGTCTGAGGCCAGATAATATTGCCCACAGCTTCCATGATATACAGAAACCCCATTACCATCAAGGTGTGTGTCCAAGAGATGGAGCACCAGTTTTAGTGGTATATAAAAATAACAGATACTGCTTTTCTTTTCAGTAAGGCTGGGACGTGATCCATGGAAGGCTCTGATGTTACTAGTACCCTTACACATCAACTCTATGTTTCCCTGACCTGCTAAAAAACCCTCATCATATTGAGATGTACATATAAGACTAGTGCAATATATTGATATCAGTAAAACTTTAACTGTAATAGAATTGTATAATAAAAATATACAGTAACTATTAAAGAAAAAAGACCACAAAATGTGCTGGCTCATTAGAGATCATTCATATATCGTAACAGTGTGTCATATGACTTCTGTTGTTATTGTTATTGGCTTTTATCCTCTCTTTCTTCTGGGGAACTGAAAACACTTCATATAGTTCTTGCCTTTATCTCTGGAGCAAACGTGAGCTAAGTAGGGTGGAAGAGCAAACACATGATTTAATTCTGAGTGCCCCTGGTCATAGTCAAATAAAACAAAAACATCACTATGAAATGTGTTATACATGTAGCTTAACAGAATCACATACAACCCATTTTTGGGGGAGTAAATAGCTATTTTTCTCACTGAATTTGGTTTTACTACTTTTTGTTTTGCTCAGTGTAAAATCTCCCATCCCTGAGGAATGATATAAAATAATTATTACATTTATAGTCTGCTCTTCCCCTTACATTGCCAGGACAGGCTGCATACATGTCCATAAAACAATACAAAGCAATTGTATTAACAACTTAGTTCACATGACAGCTTTGTTGCATTGAGGAAACAACATGATTAGAAATCAGTATAAAATGCTGCAAATTATGCCCATTTTGTGACTCATTTTTCTCCTCCACAACCATTTTGTGACTGATGAGCTCAAGTCATTTTCATCTGTCTTGGGGATAGTAGGCGGGCTGGGTATAGAAAGCTGGCAGACCTATCTGTTACGCTGTTGGCTCATCAAAAGTTTCTTAAGTTTAATTAGAGTATTTGTTCTTTTAAACTGCAAGGGATCTGTATCTTCTCCCTTTACTCTGGAGTAAAATGGGTAGAAATGTAATGGTAGCTCTAGTGCAGTGGTGAGCAACCATTGCCTTGAATCAAAAACTCCTTTCTAGTCTTATGCTGAGGAAAGTCAAGAGTAGTTCTATGGAAGGGCTTGGGATGATGTTGATAGGAGAAATCTGTAACCCTCCTCAGAGCAGAAGTGCCTTGTGATGCACATCATGAACAAAAACCTGTCATATATTTGGGAGCAAGTCCTACTGAGCAGAGTGTGACTTATATCTGAGTAAACCTATGCGGGATTGTGCCAGAGAATTTTCCAAAATTCTGTGTAAAGTTACATAAATGCCTTCTGGCCTTAAGGAAGTTCCTTAAACATGCTAATCAGTCATGCATCTGACTGGAATGTTACCAAATACTTAAAAAGCAAGAACTAAAACAAGAACAAAAGTATTGTGACACCTTTAAGACTAATATGAAATTTTGTGGATTGTAGTCCACTTCTTCAGACTGACACGGCTATCTCTGAAAACTGCTACAAATTCTTAAAAGATATCTTTTTCATGTTCTGTGTTTACAATAGAGGTTTCCTGCCTATTTGTGAAGGGATTCAGCAGCTTCAAAACAAATCAAACTTGCAGGCATGAAGTGTATATTTTCCCCATATTTATTCATATGCATGTTATGCATACGTATGCAATACCACTGTACACAGCATGAATGTGATAATTAAACGGTGGGTGATTTTCTAATAATGTGAAACCATCATCAGTTTGTTGGCGTGTACTGTAATGAGATAAAATTTATACAAAATAATTAAATAGAATGCCACACATGCAAACATCCTACAAACTGCACTTTTAAGCCGTTTTAACTTGAATTCATAAGTGTCTCTTAAGCATTCATACCAACAAAATGCTTTGTAGATAACTCAAAGAAATATCTGTGAATAGTGGCTCCCTAATGGTCTGTTTACGAGGCAGTTTTGGGAACACTAAGAAGCAAAGAAGACAGGTACAGAACTGGCTTTTAAAGATATGGGCCATATATAGTGTTTATTTTTATATTAAATGAATAAAGCCATCACCCATTTAAGAAACATATATATTCTTTATATATACATATATAGTGGCAATTTCTGAATACCCAAACCTCAAATAAGTAACTTTTGTGTCCTCCTTTATGAATACTGATAGCTTTATGTACACTTCTAGTCTAGATAAACTTAAAGCAGGAAAGAATTAAATGTTACAGAGTCCATTTTTTCTTTCCTGCAGACAATGGCTTACATAATCAAGTACTATAGTGCTAAAGTAGTCTTTAAATGCTTCATTTAGACAGCAAATACACTATGAAAACTATGATTAACTATAATTCTGAGAACAGGGAGTATTAGAACTTGTAATGAAAATTCAAGTCTACTACTTGGCCTTTAATGACATGTTTATCTTCACCTCACTGCTCTTAACCTTGAAGCCTGTACTTTTCGTTAATGTATTTGCCTACTGAATCATTCCCTTGCATCAAAAATTGTCCTTAATACAACTGCAGCTATCTCATGTGTCATTTATCTCCTTTATATAGACATCTATCAAATGTTGCTCATGTTATTTTGTACTTGGCATGAAACAGACACTAACTGAATGAACATATATTGCTATGTAGCCTCATTATATAGCATTATTTCTCCCTAGCAAAAAACTTCAATTGAGCTAATTTTAATTCTGACCATAATATGATGAGCTAGCTTGACTTTAATGAAAGAAGTGTCGTCTGATAACTTGGAAATGAATATAGCAAGAGTGATGATGTGTGTTCATGAGGAGTTGTGGCAAGGCATATAATATTAGTTGGTTTCAAGTTTTTGTATATGTAACACTAAATAATCTGGTACTCTTGTGTTTGTTCCCCTTCACAGCTGGCAGGTATTTGTTAACATATTTTAAAGTAGTAAGTTGCAGATTGATAATGCAATAAATTTTCTAAGTGCAGCCAGTCTTTGTGTAATAGATGTCCCCAAATAAAACTAAGCTTGAAAATCATGGTTGTGAATAGGTAAACACAAGTACAGTTAGTAACATGAAATGAGATCATGTAAAATTGGGAAGTATATGAGGTTAACACTTTAATTCTGTGTCAGTAGTTTTGGAACCCTGTGGCCTATGAATTCTGTGGGCTTCATTCCCCATGTTACTAGAGATATAGATGAAACTGCCGGGAGAGTTTGCCCAGAGGTTTGCAGTTGGGTGGATAAATTTGTTGATAATGCCCACTTTATTCCCCCCCCCCATCTGATTCTGGAACTGCAGATGTGCAGTGTTTGAGATCAATGAAATATCAGATCTGGAGGAACATATTTCATTTTCATCCAGGCATGTTGGAAACACTTTGAATCAGGAAGGTATAGGGATGTGAAGAAATCTCTTATTTATGGTTGAGCCAGGCCATCTTGACATGTTGAGATGGCCTGGTAAGGTTTCTGCAACATCTACATTCTCCCACTTCCAGCATGAGACCAAGAAAACTAGTACTTCCCCTAGAAATACTTTGCACAAATTTGTAAAAATGATTCTTAGCATCTTTTCTCTTTCCGAAGCTAAGCACATGGTCCTGTAGATGGAAGCAACAGATCCAATGCTTTAAAAGTCCAGACTACAACAGGCACCAGTTATCATTCAAGTTTTGTGTAATTGTGAATAAAATAACACCAAAAACAACAAACCAAGCCAAAACCCTGTCTCACAAATGTTCTTGGTGATCAACTCTAAATAAATTGAAAACTGTCACCCTTTTACTGCAAGGATGATGTGGGGGCACTTCCTTAATTAGCACATGAGATCAAAGTAGATGGTGATTTACAGTCCCTTATAAAACAAACAAACAAACAAACTGACTTGAGCATTACAGCTTTGGTATGTATAGGGTTGTTCTTCCCTTGAAGAACCAGCCTCAATGCGGCTCAACTCTACAGTATCCTGGATAGTGATGCTGGCCTGTTGGTGCTCCTTTTCACTGCTATGTCAGCTCTTTCACTACCTGTAGTTGACCATTTCATGCCAGATAGTATTTTTGTAACATGGGGGATATCTTTGTGAAGTGTTTGAAAACTTAAGCTGGTGTAGAATGTTTTTTGAAACCTAAATTGAGTAGATATTTCTCTCTCTCTCTTTGATTATGATAATGGTGATGATATGGCCTTACTGCTGCACCAACTTCAGTGACTCTGTACCATTTCCAGGTTCTTCTGGAAGCTCAGGTCTTGCTCCACATCCCACCACTGGGTAGTGGGTACATAGAACAATACCTTATCCATTTTAACACCTAATGTGTTGAATCTCCTACTCCAGGACTCCTCAATTATCTGTTTTTTTGTTTGTTTGTTTGTTTGTTTTTTGTTTTGTTATCTGGGAGAAATAATATTACTTGATTAGGTATTTTGTCTGGGAATTGGAACATTTTTGTTTGCTGTCACTTGATGCTATTAGTTTTCATGCCCTTTTAAAAGATTGTTTGTGATACTGTTTTAATGAATTGTTCTCATTGTTCTTGCCAATGTTGTTGTCTGCCTTGGAGACAATTTTCATTGGTGGAATGAAAACTGTGGGTCATGAATTAATAAAACAATAGGCTAATGGGAAAGTGCTCCATTCCTATCATGTGGGATTGATGAGCACTGTAGAGATTCATTGGGATATGTTCTGCTGTGCATGAATCCATTGCTGTCCCTCAGTAGCTGTGCACATGAGACAGTTTACCTGCATTCAGTTGGATTAGCCTTTATTTCTTATGGATAGCAAATTCCATTGCATATTTGCAAAAGTGTGACTGCTGTTTTGTAGGACAAATTCTTAACATGAGATTATAATTGGTTTGGGATATTTCACTGTTGAATTCTTCGCATTTAAAACTTCTAGTTCAAAGAGCATGGAATACCATATGCAAATATAGCTGGTGGCAAAATGTGATAGCTCACTGAGCAGTGAAATATGTTATATAATAAACATGGGAGCTGTTGCTATAATTTCATCCATTCAACAGTATTGTTACCAAAGGTAGCAGAAGTGATGTAGGAAAGTTTGGAAATAAGGTTGAAACTGTGGACTGTGGTTCGTAAAAGATTAAGCCAGGAAAAAATAATGGCAGTCTTTAAGGCGCACCAAGACTTCTTTTCTTTTCTTTCCAAGGAAGTTTTTTTACAGGCAGGATACAAAATGTTACTTAAACGTCTTGTATAATTTAGGTACTGCACTGACAAATCTTTATTCTTACCTCAACAGAGTCTTACTGAAAAGCTCATTTTAAAAAAAATCTCTGTCACAAATGATCACAAGAACCTATTTAATTGGCAAATCCATTTAAAATAGTTTTTAATTAGCTTCAGAGAGTTGAAGGTTCAATTCAAAGGTAATATTTAAGAGTTCTAATTGATTAGAATACATTTAACAATAGTCTTATCCATTGTGCAGAATATGAAGAAAAATTATATTTTTATGAAAAACAACTATAAGGGTTTCTCTACAATCGTCCTTTTATTTTGCAAACCAAAATCCATCTGCTCTAAAACTACTTTTGTTGTGAAATCTCAAATAGTTTTATTATCCTGAGTTTGCTATCAATTTAAGTTACCTATTTTAAATTAAGCTCTCATAGCTTTCTGGCTGACAGGAATATTTTTATGCCAGATAATCTAATTTTAAAAATATTCAAAATATTTGCATAACATTGTATTATCAATATATTATTCTTCTCACCTTCCCCCTCCCAAATTGTTTGATGCGTCTGAAATAGAAGGATGATGTAGAAGTCACCACTTAAGCAGTGAAGGGTTATTCTTTGTAAATAATAGATCAAGAGCACCGGAGCTATATCTAATGGAGCTGTATGCAGCCTCCGTTTCAAGGACAGTGCGTAGCTAAAAAACCATAACCGCAGTTCATCCTATCTGTAACCTGTGGTCAGTTCTTTTCCACTGTCAGTCAAATATTATAATAAAAAGATATTTCTTTTTAATACCAGTAAGTATCCTTATGTAATTGTATAATTATATACACACATATGTATAAAATAGAATTATACTGAACTTTCATGTGGCTAAAATGTTAATTTCAGCTTGAGGAGAGAAGAAAATAAACTTTTCGAAACCTTCAATTTTTGTCTACTGATAGAAACAGGCAATCAAAGCAAAAGATTTCTCCTAGCTAAATCAGCAAGATATGCTTATCCTGGTGTTTGTTTGGTTTTTAAAAAAATCTAATGGGTGATACTCAGTGCAAGTGTAATTATCTGTTGATTAAATAATATATTTATTTGAATTGCCCTAGTTCCATATGTAACAAGGGATTTTTTTCACTCGGTGCACTTGCTTAGGTTCCATCTAGCAGGTCACTTTGAAAGTGCATACAAGGCTTCTTTCTGAAGACTTTTTGAGCTAAATTCTCACTCAAGGAAATAAAACATCATTTCTAATGTTAGGGCACAATCCACTGGGAAGGTTTCCTACACGAGTTTCACTGAAATCAATGGGAACAGCCCAAGAACATGTTCGTTTGTGAGTACGTGTTTTTGCGTAGCTTCCATTCATTTCACTGGAGTTTGTGGAAGAAAACTTCCCGGTGGATTTTCTTGCTAGAGTCAAAATGATTCTTTTGATTCAAACAGAAGATTAGAGGGAGAGAATTGTAGTCATTCAATAGAACATAACAGCAGCTGTTTAGAACAATGTGAAAAGGCAAAATAATCTGTCTCTGAGGAAGATGGCGATACTTTTTTTTAAAAAAATGTGGTTCTTAATTCCTTCAGCTAATGTTTGTACCTTATTGAAGCATATCTGTGATGTCAAGAGAAGTAATTTTAAAGAACAGAAATTTTTAATATTTATTATTATATCATTTGAGGATACAGCTTAAGCACACAAACCTGGAAAAAACCACTGAACACTATAAGACTTATTTCCAAGTTAAAAGTATATATGATTGTTCCGTAATGAACTAAAATGCATATCAATTAGAGCACTTTTCTTCACTTTGGTTCTTATCAAGTTATCATCTGCAAGTAATCATAGCATAATAAGTATAATTAATAATATTAATTTTACAGTAAGATGTATTGGTATCCAAGTTGTGCCTCACATTTGTTTTTTTAATCTTGGCAGAATGCCTTTTGTTTTTGAAACTTAGTTCATTGTCAGCAGCCAATTTCTAAACATTATTAAATCATTATTCTATTCATACTATGTATTAGTACACATTCAGAATAGGTATCTGTGTATCCAACTGAAATATTATGCTGAAGCCCCACGAACTAGGTATCATTTTCAGGATTCCTTTCCCCCTGCTAGTTTGTTTCAGGCAAAGGTTTCTATAATCGGGCTCTTCTCCCACACTTCCCACACCTAACTTTCTCCCATCAAGGTTTTTCTTGATAACAACAAAACATTAGATCATGATTAGCTATCTTTGAAGGAAATCCTGTGATATATAGTCATGCCGGTTCTCGGCATTCTATTTGGGAATCTGTTAGTCAGTGCCGGGAAAAAAAGTCTGGTTGACAGCTAATAGATATCCCCACCATCAGTTGTTTAGACATTTTTGTCTTTTGTGACATTGAGAAAAAGACAAGGAAGGGAATGGAAGCAACTGAAAAATGTCAAAAGATCAAAAAATCAATGGGCTGAAGGAATGTGATCTGTTTATCAGGGTGTAGCTGCTCTTTCTGTTTGCATTAAGTCCGAGTGAGTGTCTTTGGTAGGCATTGAAGCTGCTTTCATTCACTCCCTAGGAGAAGTAATACAAGCATGAAAGTTACGATGTCTCACAAAGTGGATAGATGAGGGAAAAAAATTTGTTAGACCAGCAGCTTGGCATTACATCCTGTCCACCCCCCAACTGAGTTAAGACTGCAGTCCTCCTCACAAATATATTGTGTAATACAAGCACACAATTTTGTGTCTAGGTTTTTAGGGTGAAGGGAAGGTAATGTAAAGTTATTTTTCTTGAAAAGCTCAATAAAATGAAATGTGTTTAGTAGTTCACTAAGTACAAGTTCAAGGAGATCATTGAAGACATGCATATTCAGGCTTTTACAGGTATTGCAAAGTCTTTGAGTGGACTTCTCATTTTGCTTTAATGGAAGAGGAGCTGGTTTTGCTTTATCTGAGATGGAAAACATGCAAATTTTGGGCTCCCCCCTCCCCAGGTGTTAAAATAATACTTACTATGGTTTAGCAGATACTAGTTAGTCTAGGGTTGTGTTGCCCATGAATCCTTCATTTCTCAAGATGTCGGTGTGTGTCCTGGCCTCCCCCTCCCAAACTTCTTCAGTGCAATCCCAGCCTATGAGAACTGATGAGTAGACAAGGCAGTGCTCCAATCTGATGGACAAATTTCTCATCCCTTCTTGTTTTTGTCTGATAGGAAGTATGGCAGGGGCTGCATATTTTATAAACTTTCTATTAAAGTTGTGGCATGTTATCATAAAAATGAATTGCGATACTTTGTATTACACTCTGGGATTGAGAGATAGACATAGGATTAAAAAAACAATTTCTAGGCATTTCTAGATGATAAATTTAATTTTCTTTGCTATTTGGAGGTCTTCTTTGAAAATGCAATTGTAATGAACACATTCAGAACTGGAGAATAGATTTACCCTTGGCTTCAAATAGTTGACGTTATCAGGCTCTGTCATTCGTTCCTTCCTATTTTCGGGCTGCTAATTGATGTTTTTGATGTCAGCAAGAAAATTGAAGAAAATGTCATGTGTGAACCAGTGCGGAAGTTAATAAGATTGACTTCGTTGACAGAATTTACAATGAGCGCAGAGACCGCATAATGGGACCGCTGCGAATTCGTGTGCTCTCTTTGGAGTCAAAATTGACACCTCACGCTAGGCCAGCGGTCGATAGGAAAGATGGAACATTTGGGAAGGTTCTTAATCTCATTTTTGCCTTCTTTCCCCCCCTCTTTTTTTCTATTTGGCTTTTGGAGCTTATTTAGTTGCAGAAGCAGCTGTTTATCCAAAGGGCTACTGCTCTAGACCAAGACAGAGTCTTAGTTCAATCTTCTAGCGCCCCCCAACAATGCTAATTTTTATGCTGTTTTGAGTTTGAATGAAAATTAGTCCTGAAAAGGTTAAATTAAGATGTGCCGTAAGGAGCAATATACTGATATCTTACACGGTCGTTGTATATGCATGGACTATGTGCGGTAAAGTTGAAACTTAAATCTCTTCCAGATAAAGTTGTATGGTGTTAACAAAAGTCCAAAGAAAAACAGAAAACACCATATATGCAATGTTGACATTCTAGACTGTAAAGTGCAATGTCCCTTGAACCTGAATATTGGACCAACAGTTTCCATGAACCAAAATTAATGCCAAAACATTTGCACAATAGCAATCTTTGCTATAATAGTTTAATTTTCTAGTAATGTGACAAAGTTTATTGGATTTTGTGTGTATAATTATGGAATGGATTAGTTGAGTTTGGTTCAGTGCATCTGATTATTTTGTGGCCTTTAGGGAAATGCACTAAACCCCTAATATGTCCACTACCCCCAAGCGGTCTATTTTTGAAGGCACCGCACAAAATGTGGTCTCTACTTGTGCTTGGCCTCCAAGGATCTTCAGTGAGAGGCATTATTCTTGGAATATCCAATTAATTCCATGGGCAGTGATCAGTTAGCGCTTCTTCTTCCTTTCTCGCCATTTGAAATGCTAACACAATGAATATTTTCTCATTGGTCTGCGTCCCTTGGCTAAGCTGTTGCCGCGGGCTGAGAATTTCATCGACTGATGAGACCAGAGGCTGCACCGATAAAAGGTTACAGTACGTGATTTGCATGCCAATTGGGGGTTGCTTACATGAACTTGAAAGTTCTATAACTTTTATTTGACTTTTTTCTTCTGTACATACATTATTTTTGTTGGTGAAAAATAATCTAAATTAGTACACTGTACATCATTACTATTTTTGTCTTGCTTTAGATGCCTTCAAATAAACAGGTAGTAAATGTCTAATATTGTGAAAAATTCATATAACTAGTCTACGCTGAAGTTAAGATGAATAACATTCTGAGTTTTTAGATACAGACTTTCAAAGAAAGAAAATCACAAATATTTTAGCTTCAATGAACAGGTTTCTGGTCTTCTGTGATGTCGTGTTGTTTTTTTCTGTTCAGGTGAACCATAACCACTGCAACAGTTTTCCTTGTTTCACATTCAATAATGCAGTGTTTATCCATAGTGTGTTTTACAAGGATAAAAATATCCATGCTTCTTTAAATATAAGAGTACAAACACCAGTCAACACATTCTTCTATAAAAATTGAATGGTATGTGCTCATTTAGATAGTAAGACGGAAGAAGGTCCTTTAGATTTTAATTATATTACATCAAGCAGCAACACAAAATGTTCATTCTTTTGTCTTCTACACAGTAAATTCTGTACATACATTGTGCAATTCAAAAGACCACTTGCTTTTTAAAGCAGAATGGTCTCAGAATTAAATTTTTCTCAAAATATGACCAAACCTAAATGCAAGTACCATATTCTGTGACAAGTAAACTATAACATGTCTGCTGAAGACAAAGGAAAGTGGCTTCATTGTCTTCTGCCATTTGTTATAAGGTCTTGATAGATGTAATTGTTTTAGTATTAGAAGAAAAATGCTTAATATCTGGGTAATGTGTGATAGTGAAGGTAACATTCTGCCTTTACTTTAAGAGGATGTATGTATGTATATGCGTGAGTGAGTGAGTGAGTGAGTTAGAGAGAGAAAGAGAGAGAGAATAAGAAGATAATTTCATCTTTCCTGCAACTGTAATCTTAGAGGCTGGGTAATATGTTTGGAGATGTGACATATTCCTACTGAATAAAAATCAGGAGACCCTTACCAAAATTGCCAGTAAAGGGGTCTACTGAAGCTAGGTATGAAAGACTCCCCCTTCTTCTCTCTAGCTGTCTACGAGCAGTAAAGCAGGTGGCTCCCCGTGGCTGACTTTTCATGACAACATGCCATTAGAAATTGTGGTCCTGTTGATCAATCCACTCGACATGACAGCTTTGCCGCAAGGCCTGGCTCTTTGAGCACCAGCACTGTGGCTTTTCCCTCCTTTTTTCCTGCACTAATTGGTGAAAGTTTTTACTGTGCTTGTGGCATAGGAAATTCTTTTGAACATTGTCACAATCAAGTGTTGACTTCTTTAGAATTGCAAGTAGGTTAAGTGAGTATCAACATATCAGTATCTTTTAGGACTTCTCCCCCACTGCCATCCTTAATCTAAATTTTGTTAAAGAAGAATTTTAGAAAACATACTGAATTATTAAAATCAGTATTTTGGTATTAATCATTAAATTAAATAACTCATTTAAAACTTCTTCCGACATATCAATTTATTGCATTTCCTCCCCAGAAAGGAATATGCTGGAAAGATTAAGTGTGAATATAATTCTTATTCTTCTTGCTTTTAATAAACATGCCAAACCACTAGCAACCATGTATGGAATGTAACTACTTTTAATTGGTGTAGGGGTTTTTTTTGTATGTGCAGAGCAATATCTTATTTAAGAGACATTAATTTTACTCAGTATTTTCTTTTAAAATTATTCTCATAAATGACTTTGCATTATTGCTAAAATATTAAGGAATATTACATATATTATGCAAAAGCAGTTGACTGAATAATGTTTTCTCCACGAGAAAAAGAAGCTTACTATTTACTTTTATAATTCCATTAGATGTGTGTCCTGGGAATTATTTTTAATAAAATAATTATTCTATTCATAATGTATCTTGTGGTTCAGTATAGTAAAGATATTCTATAAACAAATTTATAGTTTTATGTTCCTAAGTATGCAGTCTTCAAGATTTCAGTGTCTGTATTCTGTGTTTTTCATTCATCGTGATGCTTGCCTTGTGTTGCCTTTGATAAATCGCAGCATATCTTTTTATTTTATCTAATAAATGTATATCCCGAGATACATGTATTGTAAAAAATAGTTACTATGAAGTTTAGCATGC